>JAODAL010019332.1:0-72380 GCA_025379985.1 Phyllomedusa bahiana | reverse complement strand
TGGGGGAAAAAAACCACTTGGTCCAGAGGGGGACACCGCTTGAGCCCAGCGCAAGCAATTTAGCGAAGATTTACTCTGTTTTGTTTTGGGGGAATGGGTTTTGGAAAATTTTTAAAAATTGCAAGGGGTCCTTACCCCCTTTTGGAAATACCCATGTGGGCCCGCAAAAAAGGGGATAAAAGGGGGAAACCAAGAACAGGTTAAACCTGGGGGGCTGCTTTAAATTCTCCCTTCCCGGTTTTTTTAAAATAAAGTGTTAAAACCATCCGGGCCCGGGCTCTTGCCAGGGGAAGAGACTGTTTGACTGTAAGGCCCCAGAAGAGGGGGGTTTTTTGAAACTGCCTTCTTTTGGGGCACCCCCCGGTTTAAATCAAGACTCCTCTGAGAGGCATTTCAAGGCCTCCATTGGTTTTGGGGGGGAAAGGGCAGATGGTGAGTAAAAAGAAATATATCGTTGAGTGTTGCAGACCCCGCCAAACAGGGGCGGTCAGGAGGTTTCGTTTTTTCCATGAAAGGGGCCCGGTCGATTTTTATGTGGGGGGGGGCCGGTCGCAGTGAACGGGCGTTCCAGGGAAAACTTCCCACAGGGGCCGACACAAAGCAAGGGAAAGAGAATGCTTTGGTGGGATTATTTGCGTTGGGAGCTTGAGGGAAGGGAGTAAAAAGAAAATCGCGGTCTTAAAGGGGTGCAGAAACCTCCCACATGACCGCTGCATGTCAGGAGTAGCTTTTTAATTCTATTTAAAAACATGATGGGCCCACGGGAGGGGAAACCCCCTTTTGAAGTGTCCAGAGAGGATTCGTGCAAATTTCAGGTCATCCCCCATCCCAATCTGCCCCTGGGCAAAGCTAAGCAGGGCATCAAGTGTCCTGGTCAGAAAGGTCAACTGTCCTGTATTGGGTGGGTATACTTTCGCCAGTGTGTAGACCTGGCCCTGTATGCTAAATTTTACAAATAAAAAACCCGGGGTCTTCACCGGTATGTGTCAGGATCGTGAGGGAAACGATTTTGTGAAAGAAAATGGCCACACCCCTGACTTTAGAGGAGGAATCAAAAGAGGAGGAATAAAAAGGCCTAGACTAAACGGGGGTCCTGCCATGAGAAGGACCAGAAGAGGAACGAGCACAGAGAAAGGCAGAAAAGACAGTAAGAGGGTTGCTACACCACAGAGATTCCGCAGTACGCAAACTCTAGAGACTTTAAGCTGCAAAAAGTGGATGGAGACATCCAGCCCGGTTCCAACCCCCAAAAATCTGGAAAAGCATCAAAAGGGAGGGGGTTACCGAGACATATACAAGGGGTCAGGTATGAAGAACTGATCCGGGGGAGGGGGGAGGGGAGGACCCCATCAAATATAGGGACCAATAGACCAAAAAGGCAGAGGAAGTTAAAAGACAGAAAGAAATACATAAAGATAGCTTAAAGGGGTGCCGAGCCCTGGGGCCCGCCCTCTGAAGCAAGAGTCGCATTGGGAAAAAGGAAAAAAACAAATGGGTTTAGGATGAGGATTCAACAAATGGGGGGTAAGAAACCCAAGGTGGGGACAGTCGCCGCAATGACTGGCACAGACAGGGGAATCGGTCATGACCGATGTCGGGCCCACCGAGGAAGAGAACAAAAGAAGAAGAGTCCAGATCAGCAGGATGGTAACCAATCAAAGGCTTGGCTTCGCCTTCGGTGGTTGACTGTCCGGACTCCCCCCGACGGCGTCGAGACCTCTGGGGCTGCGGGCTAAGAAAATAGGAGCGCAGCCGTTTTTTTGCCCGAAGGGGGGGTGTCCCCATACAGGGCCCTGGGATAGCCGGGGCCATCTGGAGGGTGACCTCGGAAAATTTCAAGATGGAGACAAAGATTGGCAGATCTTCTAGTGAACGGAAGGTAAGCATCTTGTCCAGAAACCCCCATCTGTATGATATATTTTTAGATTGGAGAGCCGACAGAAGGGGCTTGATTGCCGCTCTCATGCGCAGAGTGCGGCGTGACAGGTCCGGAAATAAACCCAGCTCAAGACCTTCAAACTCGATCCGCTGCATCAGCCGGGCTTTGCGCATGATCTCTTCCTTGATGGTGAAGTGGTGGATCCGGCAGATGACATCACGCGGACGAGTAGGGTCTGTGCTCTTAGGACGTAACGTCCTATGGGCCCTATCGAACTCAACAAAAGTCCCTTCTGGTTTCTGGGTAAGATAATTTTTTTTCATAAAAAGTGTGGTAAGGTCACCCGTTCTAACCGACTCCGGGATGCCCCGCAGCCTCAAATTGTAATGATGATTTCGATTCTCTAGATCATCCAATTGGGCAGTCAGTTGGAGATGCTGTGAGGTCTGCTCCTTTAAAGATGACTGTAGAAAGGTTATGAGATTAGATGTCGATTCCTGGGCCTTTTCAATGATTAAAGGGTCCGCTACTTTTGGTTTTTGGGACCGGGCGTGTCTTGCTTCTGGATTTTTGCATCCCCCGGGCCCGGGTGTTTGGCTTGTTGGGGATGGCAGGGAAGGAAAAGGGGGGGCTCGCGTTCGGGGGGCTTCCGGAATTGTGGCATTTGGTGGCAACAAACCCGGTATCTGAATGGAGGGCATCTCCAGAGGACCGTGAGGAGGGAGCAGCAGAGACTCAGAGCCTTGAACAGGGCGCGGAGGGCTTCCGCCCCATGTGGGTGATTTGAGCGGGGTTTGCCAAGAGACATCATTTTTGAGTGGGCTCCCTCCCTCAGCGTAAAGGCCCAAAGAAAGCCCCCGACGGGGAAGGATGAAGGGGGCCCCCACTGTCAGGGTCAAGGGCGTGGAGTCCCGACCCAAGCCCCTCTTCCCCCAGAACCCCCGCCCCCACCCCAAGCCGCGCCGGGCTCCCCACGACGGCCAACATTCCAGGATTTTCCGCGAGTGGGACGGGGGTTTGGAAAAAGTAGAGTCCGGGGTCAGAGGTTAGGGGTCCCCGGGCTGTGCGGGTTATTCAAGGGGATGTGATAGCTGCCGTCGCCTGCCCCTAAGTCCTTCTTCAGTGGCAAGTGGGCAGATGGCCTCTCATTCTGGGCTCTCCAGGAGCTCACTGAGGCATCAGAGGAGCGATTCAAGTTTACCCCCTGGGTTTCTGAATGGCCAGAGGAATCTGAGGCAATTTTGGGTGCCGAGCAATGGCGCCTGTCAGTCCGCGGCGATGGCCTGTCTTCCAGTATCCGGGCATGTTGCTCCAGGTATGGCGAGTCCTCGGGCATAAGCACGGCCCCCCGAGGGCCCTCAGCAGCCCAGTTAATCGAGGCATTAAGGGGGGTATGAGTCAAGAAATCCCTCTGCGATGTGGGTGAGGAGGGCCGGGAAAGAGGCACCGCATCAGCAGCCCGGGGGCCATGTAGAGTCCCCTTAGCATGAAATAATTTTGGGAGCCAGGGCCGGTCGGGGCAGGGAAGGGGTGGGGGGCTCCCCGACCCGAAAAATTTCCTAGCGGCCCCGGTGCCGCAATGTCGCTCCATGACGAGTGTGCTGCCACGCTGCCCGGATCTTGGGATGAAGTTTGGCGCCGGGATCCCTGTGCGGCTGAGATGGCAGTCTCCGCGGCTCCGAGCTGCAAGTCCGCTGCCGAGGAACGAGGACCCGACGATGATGACGAGCGGTCCGGTAAGTGAGAGGGTGAGTGTGGAGTCGGCGATGCCGCTGCGGAGGGATTCAAGGAGGCCCGACGCGTTCCCCAGAGCAGGGCTGAAAGGGGCGGGGCTGCCCCGGGGCGGGGAAAAGGGCCCCTTTTCCCTTGATTCTGCAGTGGGAAAAAAAAAGTTCGGAGGGGGCTGTCCCTTTGGGTAATGAGTTCCGGTAGCCGGGGGAGTTCTCTTTTTCCGCTTCTGGCCCATTTTAGCGGGCCCAAATTAGGATATAAGGCAAATCTCCAGACGAGCTCCTGCAATGCACGTCTTCTCCTTACTGGAAAAACCCGCCCCCTTTAAAACGTTTTTTATTGCCCCCTAATCAAAAATAAAGAAAAAGAAAAGTACCTATACTGTATTGTAAAAAATGCTAAAAAGGGTTGGGGGAAAAAAAATCATAGTTGTTCGAATTGTTTTAAAATCTACTGTATTATATTCTCAGTTCAACAGATTATTAGACAGATTCCAATGGAAGGGGGGTTTTCTTAAACAAGAAGGCCTAAAGGGAAAAACCAAAAGGGACACGGTTTTGTTTGTTGTCGTCCTGCTAAGAGAAGCCCACTAAAGGATCACTAGCATGAAAGCATTTTTATTCGTAAAATAGTTTTATTGGGTTTAAAAATATCAAATTGGGATTTGGATTAATTTTTGAAAATTTAAAGGAAAAAATTTTGTTTAAAAAATTTCTCCCCTCCCAAATTTTGGGGGCATTTTCCTTAAAGCTTGAAAAATGCAAAATGTCCGGGCCCCAGTCTTTAATAACCATAAACCCTTTGTTATTTTTTAGCTTATTACTGTGGTTAACCCCCGTGCCCCCTTTTTGTTTGATGTGCAGGGCTTGCTGTGAGTAGTTGTAGTAGTAGTAGATAACTATGTAAAGAAGTACAGTTCCTATGAACTTTTTCCCCTCTTATAGACATTGCTTCTATTTACAGCTTCCTACAGGACCCTCTTTTATAAGGTAGTGCAGTCATTATTTACTGTGTTCACACACAAAACGGGGAACCTTACGCCCAGCCCCCTTTCAGGGCCCCCCCATACGGGGGTACCCCATTACTCCTGTACCGGGCCCCCGGTGAAACGGAGGGCCCGCGGCAAGCAGGCCCCCTGTTTCAAAATCGGGGTCACTGTACACCCCCCCGGGGCACTGCTGTCTGTCCGGGGGGCCCGGCGGTTTGTGTGTGGGGAAAGGGGCCCGCACCGTTTCCAGCAGTGATGCTCTGTACGCCTCGCGCACGTCTGTCACTTACTTTCTTTCTCCAGGTTCCTTGTGGGGTCAGCCCCCCCCCTTCTTCCCTGTGGGCGGGGTTCAGTGACCCGGGTCGGCAGAGGGGAGGGGGGGGCCGACTGCGATAGAGGAGACGCGGAAGGAGGTGGAACGTGCTGCTCCAGTACGAGCAGTCCCTAGAATCAGAGTGCCCCCCTCCTCACACGGGGGATTGGGGGCCCCCACTAAGCCCCCTCTCTCCCCCACGACCCTACCCCTGAGGTTTGTGGGGGGGCATTGTGGGAGTTTGTGGAGGCATTGGTGTTGGGGGCTTTTGTGGGACTGTGTGGGGGAACTGTGGGGAGGCATTGTGTGTGTGGGGAGGCATTGTGTGTGTGGGGGCATTGTGGGAGCTGTGGGGGAGGCATTGTGTGTGGGGGAGGCATTGTGTGTGTGGGGGCTTGTGTTTTGTGGGGAGGCTTTGTGTCTTTGTTGTGGGGGGGCTTTTGTGTGTGGGGGGGGGCATTGTGTGTGTGGGGGGGCATTGTGTGTGTGGGGGGGCTTGTGTTTGGGGGCATTGTGGGTGTGTGGGGGGGCATTGTTGTGTGGGGGCATTGTGGTGTGAGGGTGGGGGGAGGCATTGTGTTTGTGGGAGCTGTGGGGGAGGCATTGGGGGTGTGGGGGGCATTGTGTGTGTGGGGGGGGCGTTTGTGTGTGGGAGGCTTTGTGTGTGTGGAGGCATTGTGTGTGTGGGAGGCATTGTGTGTGTGTGGGGGGCATTGTGTGTGTGTGGGGGGGGCATTGTGTGTGTGTGGGAGGCATTGTGTGTGTGGAGGCATTGGTTGTGGGAGGCTTTGTGTGTGGAGGCATTGGGTGTGGGGGCTTTGTGGGTGTGGGGGGGGCATTGTGTGTGGGGGGGGGGGCATTGTGGTGGTGGGAGGCTTTTGTGTGTGGGGGGGGGGTGTGGTGTGTGGGGGGGCTTGGTGTGGGGGGGGGCATTGTGTGTGGGGGAGCTGGGGGGGGGGATTGTGTGGGGGGGCATTGTGGGAGGTGTGGGGGGGGCATTGTGGGGGTGGGGGGGCATTGTGGCGCTGTGGGGGAGGCTTGGTGTGTGGGAGCTGTGGGGGCATTGTGTGGTGGGGGCATTGGGGGTGTGGGGGGGCTTGTGTGTGGGGAGGCATTGTGTGTGTGGGGGCATTGTGGTTGTGGGGGGCTTTGTGTGTGTGGGGGTTTTGGGGGAAAGTTGGGGAAGGCATTGTGTGTGGGGGGGCATTGTGTGTGGGGGGGGGCATTGGGTGTGGGGAGGCTTTGTGTGTGGGGGGGGCATTGTGGGAGTGTGGGGGAGGCATTTGTTGTGGGGGATTTGTTGTGTGGGGAGCTGTGGGGGGGCATTGTGTTTTGGGGGGATTGTGGGAGCTGTGGGGGAGGCATTTTGGTGGGGGAGGCATTGTGTGTTGGGGCATGGTGGGAGCTGGGGGGGAGGCATTGTGTGTGGGGGGCATTTGTTTTGTGGGGGGGCATTGTGTTGTGGTGGCTTTGTGTGTGGGGGGGGGCATTGTGTGTGTGGGGGGGGGCATTGTGTGTGGGGGGGGGGGCATTGTGTGTGTGTGGAGCCAGTGTGTGGGGGGCATTGGGTGTGTGTGGGGGGGAATGGTGTGTGTGGGGGGCAGTTGTGTGTGGAGGCATTGTGGTGGGGGGGCCCAGTGGGTGTAGGCTTGTGTGTGTGTGGGGGCTTGTGTGTGTGTGGGGATTGTGTGTGTAGGATGTGTGTGGTGTGTGGATTTGTGTGGTGTTAGGCTTTGTGTGTGTGGGGAGCATTGTGTGTGTGTGGAGGCATTGTGTGTGTGTGGAGGCATTGTGTGTGTGGGGGGCCAGTGTGTGTGTGTGTGTGTGTGTGGAGGCATTGTGTGTGTGGAGGCATTGTGTGTGTGTGGGGCTGTGTGTGGTGTGGAGGCTTGTGTGTGTGTGTAGGCATTGGTTGTGTGTAGGCATTGTGTGTGTGGGGAGGCTTTGTGTGTGGGGGGCTTTTGTGGTGTGGGGGGAGGATTGTTGTGTTGTGGAGGCATTGTTTTGTGTGGAGGCATTGGTGTGTGTGGGAGGCATTGTGTGTGTGTTGGAGGCTTGTGTGTGTGGTGGAGGGCATTGTGTGTTGTGGGAGGCATTGTGTGTGTGTGGGGGCTTTTTGTGTGTGTGGGAGGCAGTGTGTGGTGTGTGGAGGCATTGTGTGTGTGTGTGGAGGCTTTGTTTGTGGTGGGGCTTTGTGTGGGGGTTTGGAGGTTTGTGTGTGTGTTGTGGTTTTGTGTGTGTGGTGGAGGTTGGTGGTCGGCATTTGTGTGTGTGTGTAGGCATTGTGTGTGTGTGTGGAGGCTTTGTGTGTGTGGGGAGGCATTGTGTGTGTGTGTAGGCATTGTGTGTGTGTGTGCTTTGTGTGTGTGGGGGGATTGTGTGTGTGTGGGAGGCATTGGGTGTGTGGAGGCATTGTGGTTGTGTGGAGGCTTTGTGTGTGGGGAGGATTGGTGTGTGGGGGGCATTGTGTGTGTGTGGAGGCATTGTGTGTGTGTGTGGCATTGGTTGTGTGTTTGGCATTGTGTGCGTGTGTGTGTGGAGGCATGTGGGTGTTGGGGGGGGGGCCAGTGTTTGGGGGGGGGCCAGTGTGTGGGTGGGGGCCCAGTGTGTGTGTGGGGGGGCCCGTTGTGTGGGGGGGGGGCCTGTGTGGGTGGGGGGGCCAGTGTGTGTGGGGGGGGCCCAGTTGTGGGGGGCTTTGTGGGGGCTGTGTCGATGGGGCGGGGCGATGGGGTGGAAGGGGTGGGGGCCCGGGGGGGGAGGGGGGGGCAGATGCTTTCAACTGTATGGGGCCCCCTGAATTTTGAGGGCGGCCCTGGCTCTGCTGTTTTGTGGCTCGCTAGACACTTTACTATCTGCTGCCCAGCATGTGACACTTGTTCCCTCCAAAAAAGGTGAGCAGTGATGGATAAAATACTTTTAATTTTTGTTCTCCGATACTAAAAGAAGGTGGGAGAGAGGAAATAAATACATGTTCAGTGTACCAGCCGATACAGAGACACACTTTAGGCCATGCCTTTAACCACCCCCAACCGCATGACATCACCCCGCCCAAACCCCCTTACATGCCCAAAGCAAAAAACATTACCCCAACCCATCCCTGACCACATTCAAATCCCAAAATATCCCCAAACCCACAGACCAACGGAAAAAAAAACTGTGTGGACTGGGGCTATAAGGTATTTATTAAAAATTATTTTTTAAAATCGCCCCCTGACTTCCTTTGGAGACATACGTTACATAAAGAGCGCTGACCTGGGGATCCATGGTATGTGCCCTGGATTCCTGATACTTATCTCGGACAACCCGGGACTGTGGGACAGATGCCGGAAGCATTGTTTAAAAGACCAAGCCATTTTTAGGGGTAACACTGCTTAATAAATAAACCTAAAATCTCAGAAACAAAAAAATTATTTGTGTATATATAATGATATATAAAATTTTATATTATATATATAAATATTATATTAAATATAATATAAAACGTATATTTATGTTCAGCGCTGAGACAAAAACTGCAGCTTTCAGAGTAATTTTTTTCGGGCAGTGGGGTTTTTACCATTTCATATTTCTCAGGGGCTCTGGCCCATTGAACAGCTTTTGGGTTTTCCTTCAAGAACTTTTGAAAAAAAAATGTTTACTTGAAAAAGATTATGAAAGGGATGTTGCTACTGTGTGTGCTGTCACAACATGGATCTGACTAGGAAGGTGCATCACCAACTATAGATATCAGTAACAAACCTGACCATTCTTGGTCCCTTGATTTTAAAACTAGTTCTCCTGGGGAGATCAGAGTTGAGCACTATTTTTTCTAGCTTTTCATTATTATTATTATTATTTATTTTAAAGCGCCATTGATTCGAGGGCGCTGTACATTCGAGGGGGTTACATACATTACATAAGTCAAACGAGTACAGTATAAGGGATAATGACAATTGGCCGACAGAGGGAGAGAGGACCCTACCCGCGAGGCTACAATCTACAAGCGGGGGGAAAGAGACAGGAGGTGAGGGGCAAAACATGTCTGTGGAGGAAGTAGTGAACAAGTTTAGTGAAGGTTATAGGCAAGCCTGAAGAAATGGGTTTTCAGGTTGCTTTTGAAGCTGGTGAAAGTGGAGAAGCTTCCAGTGTTCCTAGAAATACCCAAAAATAAAGCCATCCTTTTTTCCCACCGTCCCGTTGTAAGAACTTTGGGCATTAAGATAAAGGGGTTGTTAATGTGCAAAATGTAAAAATAGCCGCAAATTGTATAAAATAACAAAAATATATAGGGTTATATGATAGAAGAGTGAAGCTGAGCTCTGTGATATATAGGGTTATATGATAGAGGAGAGAAGCTGACCTCTGTGATATATAGGGTTATATGATAGAGGAGAGAACCTGAGCTCTGATATATAGGGTTATATGACAGAGAGGAACTGAGCTCTGTGATATATAGGGTTATATGATAAAGGAGAGAAGCTGACCTCTGTGATATATAGGGTTATATGATAGAAGGAGAGAAGCTGAGCTCTGTGATATATAGGGTTATATGATAGAAGAGAGAAGCTGAGCTCTGTGATATATAGGGTTATATGATAAAGGAGAGAAGCTGATGTCTGTGATATATAGGGTTATATGAAATAGGGAGAGGAGCTGACCTCTGTGATATATAGGGTTATATGATAAAGGAAAGAAGCTGAGCTCTGTGATATATAGGGTTATATGATAGAAGAGAGAAGCTGAGCTCTGTGATTTATAGGGTTATATGATAGAGAAGAGAAGCTGACCTCTATGATAAATAGGGTTATATGATAGAGGAGAGAAGCTGAGCTCTGATATATAGGGTTATATGAAAGATGGAGAGAAGCTGAGCTCTGTGATATATAGGGTTATATGATAAAGGAGAGAATCTGAGGTCTGTGATATATAGGGTTATATGATAGAGGAGAGAAGCTGAGCTCTGATATATAGGTTTATATGATAGAGGAGAGAAGCTCAGCTCTGTGATATATATGGTTATATTATAGAGGAGAAAAAGCTGAGTTTCTGGATATATAGGGTTATATGAAAGAGGAGAGAAGCTGAGCTCTGATAATATAGGGTTATATGATGGGAGGGAAGAGGAGCTGAGTATTGTAAATATATAGGGTTATTGATAGAGGAGAGGAGCTGAGCTCCGTGATATATAGGATTATATAATAGAGGAGAGAAGCTGAGCTCTGTGATATATAGGGTTATATGATAGAGAAGCTGAGCTCTGTAATATATAGGTTTATATAATTGTACTCGTAATCCTGCTCCAAATCATATAAATGTATATATCATAGAGCTCATTGTTTCTCCCTCTATCACATCCAGGGGCGCAGTTAAAGGCTCAGGGGCCCTCGTGCGAAACCTCTACTTCGGCCCCTCTACCAGGGCGGCCATCAGAAATGTAAGGGACCCATACAGTTAAAGTGTGTGCCTGTGGGATGGTGGAACAGCCTCATTGTGTTTATGCAGTGAAATCTAAGGTGTAATTAGTAATTACAAACTGTCATGCTGCAATCTGCTGTTTGGCCATAAGATGCCGCAAAATCAACCTTTGTGTAAGGATTACGGGTGATAAATACGTTTCATGAAAAAAATGAAATAAAATTATTTAAAAATCATCCAATGTGTTTTTCGGTTTTTGTTGGGGGGGTGGGGAGGCTTGTCTCCACAGCTAAATTTACCTACGAAAAAAAAATTACGACCTCTCCATTTTTTTGTAAGGGGAAAAACTTGCAAAATTGGCAGTGTATCAAATGCTTATTTTTTCCCACTGTGCATAAAATACAATTAAAAAATCACCTGTAAACAAAGTAAAAACAAATGACCCCGCAAAGCTATACAGAATACTAGACCAAATAAATAGAATGAATATATAAATCCCCTTTTCTCAGAGGCAGCTTCAGTTATACTTTGTCCCTTATAGGTCGTACTTATTTATTTTCATTATTATTTATTTCCTCTTGCACTGACACTTTCTGCAGATTTATCAGCAACCAAAATTTGTACTTTTATTTCCTGATACTGTTTATTATCCATTGAGTGTTCATTATGATACATTACAAGCTTTATATATTTGCCCCCTGTACTTTTAATTCTATTTAGTGGTTCTTAAATTTAATATTAATTGGTTTCGGGGGCGTATTGTATTTTAAACCCAAAAACTCTAGGGAAAAAACTGGTAATTGGTTCCGGGCCTCAAAATGTCACCATCGTAATGCAAAGTGAAGAGGAAAGACAATGAAGCAGACACTAATCCAGATAAAGCAAGTCCTTACATATAACAGAGAAACTGCTGCTGGAAACTGGAATTACTTTCTATGATGATAACAGGAGCCTCTGTCATCAACATAGAAAGTAGAAACATTTGCAACAGAGATTTTTTTAAGGAATGCCCATTTTCTGGGGGGCTTTGAGGACCTATTGTTAGTACCCCATAAATGACCCCATGTAGGAATTACACCCTTAAGTATCAAAACAGCGTTTGGGAAAGTTTTTTTAACCCATTAGGGTTTCACTTAAAGCAAAGTGGGGGTGAAATTTCAAATTTCACTTATTTGAGATTTTCTTTTTTAATTTCCCTTTGAATACGGTAGATTAACAGGGAAATGAAACTCAACATCGTTCCCCAGATTCTGCCTTTTTTTAGG
The DNA here is from genome assembly GCA_025379985.1 of Phyllomedusa bahiana. Lineage (NCBI taxonomy): Eukaryota > Metazoa > Chordata > Amphibia > Anura > Hylidae > Phyllomedusa > Phyllomedusa bahiana. The sequence goes on along the minus strand of JAODAL010019332.1, from coordinate 60,810 downwards.
GTTCCCTTATGTGAACCCCGGCACTATTTGGCTCAAACCACAAGCCCAAAAGGGGAGGGTAATACTGGACTTTAAAATTTTCTTTTAGGGCCTTCCAGGTGTTAAGGACACCCAAATGCAAAAACTTAAAAAAACACCCCTGAAAAGACCCAATTTTGGGAAACACACCTTTTAAAGAATATACCGGGGTTTTTGTATTGAGTAGCTGGAAAATTAAAAATTTTTTTTTTTTAAACAATCTGCAATTGTAGCTAAAAATGTTTTATTTTTTACAATAATCCGGGGAAAAAAGGACCATCTGGGGTATTGTGCTTTTGGGGGTGCCAAGGTGTTCCACAGTGTTTTTAAAGTTTGGGGCCAGAAAAAGGGGAGGGGGGACGTTCTCCCAAATGTTTTTTGGGTTTAATTTTTAAAGCATCTGCTGTGCAGTATAAATGACAAGATAACTTTACCATGTGGGTCGGTACAATTACAATTATATAAATTTTATATAGTTTTTATGTTTTATTACTTTTGCACAATAGAATAATTGTGTTTTATGTCATCATAGTCTCATAGCCATAGCCATAACTTTTTTTTTTTTTTCTGATATGGAGCTGATTAAGGTGTTTTTTTTTCATGCCGGTTGAAAATTTTTATTAGTACCTTTTTGGGGGGCATATGGACACTTTGACGCTTTTTTCAAGGTTTTTTGTGAGGTGTTTTGAACAAATCAGAAAACCTGGAGTGTTTATTTTTTACATGGTCACCAGCGGTAATAGAATGCTAGATTACTAACAGGTGATCGATTCAGCGATACCCCAATTTATTTTTTTTGTTTTAACCCCCTTTATACAATAAAAAAAACCCCATTTAAAAAAAAGGAAAAATGTTTTCGCATACCTGGCTTAAACCAAAACTTTTTAATTTTTTCTGTTATGGGGCTGTGTTGCTTTTTGCAGAAAAGGTTGCGTTTTCTTGGTTCATTTTTTAGGGACAAAAGGGTTTTTTTTTTTTTTTCTTTTTTTCTGTTTTTTGGGAGGCGGGTTTAAGAAAAAAAACTGCCTCCTATAGTGTTTTTATTTTTAACAGTGCTCACCGTGCAGTATCCGTGACAAGTTTCACTCTGTGGAATTATACGATTACAGCAATACCAAATGTATACCACTTTTTTATGTTGAAGCCCTTAAAAAAAAAGTGTTTTTATTGTGCTTGCATCACTATTTTCCGATAGCCATAACTTTTTTATTTCAGGGATTTTTTTGTGGGATGAACTGACGTTTTTATTGGTACCACTTTGGCATTTATATGACTTTTTGGTTTCTTTTTATTCCATTTTGTGTGCGGGGATGAAGCAAAATTTTTGGGTTTTTTTTTTGGCGTTCACCTGCGGGTTATTAGTGTGAAAGATTTATAAGGAGGTCATTTGCAATGGTGGTACCCAAAAATTTTTACTTTATTTGTTTTTTTTTTTGTTGTTTGTGTTTTACTTTGTTTACTTTTTTTTCCCGGTTTTTTTACTTGTCCCTTTGGGGTTGTATCAGTGATCTTTGTTCTTGTTACAATGGGAAACAGTACCAGCAGGCAGGCCCCCCCCTTGAGAGCCCACACGATGTCCATTTGCGGGAAGTCAATTTCTACTAGGATGTACAGGTACGTCCAATGTCAGGAAGCGGTTAAAGAGCACATGTGAGCACTCCTGATATGTCTGTTTTGGTAAATCCTTGTGTTTCCTGTGAAATAACAATTCTGGAGCATCTTCTCTTATAACTCTGTGTTGTGATGTTCCTTTGTTATTCCTCCTAGAAATTAATAAATTATTGGATAGGCACCACTCAAGCTGCATCGTGTGACATATAAATGAATTAGGATAATGATAAAAGGAAAAAGATAAAAAAAAGAAAGCATCACAATTACAATGGTCTCAGACAGTGTCGGACTGGAGGGCCTGGAGCCCACAGGGGAAGTTGATCTTGGGGGCCCACCCTACAGCTACTGTACATGAAAAAGAAAATACCTGTTCATTTTTAGGCCTCTTGTACATAAATGTGTGCATTTTACCACATTATACAGTGTGCAAAACAGAACTGTATTGTGCAGTACACAATACCAAGTGAGTTACATCATCTGTCTGTCTCCCACATTTGTTGGCTCCATCCAACCCCCACCAGTCCACATACAATATCCATCTCTACGTTTTCCCTTGGTCACGCACCTCAACACTATCTAAAATAAAAAACACTATGAACATAAACAAGAAAGTATAAGTGAAATCCCTAATAACAGGGTCAGGGACAAGTGTTCACTGCCACTATACAAACGCTGATATGATCTACAATAACGCCATATACACACCACAAAACAGTCAGACACCAGCTTAGGTATAACCTACAATAATGCCATATAGAGACCACATAGTGGTCAAATACCAGCTCAGGTTGCATCACATGACAGTGACCACAGCACTGATCCAACACAGAAGTAGAATAACCCCTGACATCCAAGGACTCAAAGGATACATCTTCTCTGATGAATTGTTCTCTTCTCTGATGAATCATTCTCTTCTCTGACAAGTCGTTCTTTTTCCCTTTTCTTCTCCATCCGACTCAGATTGCTATGGCAGCTTTAAACGGACACAACTCGTCCCTGCAAAACTTACAACACAAACCTCTATGACTTCTTACTTTTCCAGCACTTCCCTGCCAATACCTACCTCCAGTATGGGTGCCCCCCATTAAGTAAGTATGTAGTAATGTTGCCCACCATTAAGTAGGTGGGAATATAGACCCCCAGTAGGTAAGTATATAGGCTCACTGTAAGTAGGTATAGTAGCCCGCTGTAGGTAGATAGGTATATTTGCACCATATAGGAAGAGATACAGCCCCTGTAGATATTTATTCCCTCTGTAGTTAGATTGGTATACATCCACGTGTAGATGGTAGGTATATACCTACCTTCCATAGGTAGTTAGGTATATATGCCCCTTGTAGGTAGATAGGTATGTATACAGCTCTCTGTAGATAGGTAGGTATAAATCCCCCTGTAAGTAGGTATACAGCCCCCCTGTAGATAGGTAGGTATATATGTCCTGTGTAGGTAGAAAGGTAGGTATCCAGCCCTGTGTAGATGGTAGGTATAAATGCCCACTGTAGAAAGGTAAATATGCCTACTGTAGATATATAGGTATACCAGCACCTGTAGGCAGATGCTGGCCCATGTAGTAGAGCTAGCTTCGGGAACTTGTGTCTGGACATTGTTCTTGGTAAGTCTAGGGCCTAAGCCCTGGGATTTCAGCCTGGGAGATACATTGCCGCAGGAGGTGTGAGAACATCGCTGTATCACACCCCTGCACCGCTGTGGCTCACAGGAGTATTCAGTCTCTTTCTTTAACCATAGTTGCGGTGATACAGCTGGTCTGGTCCTGCACAGTGTAAAAATATCCACAAACAGAATTCACAAAATATCCCACGGAAAGATGGATAATTTAAACTGAGGCATTTCAGATCAGATGAGATCCTTAATAATAGCTTGAGTAAGGATCTTGTCTGATCTGAAACGCGTCAGATAAGTTATCCATCTTTCCGTGGGATATTTTGTGAATTCTGTTTGTGGATATTTTTACACTTTTGTATTTTTATTGCTGAATTAACATAATAAAGACAATGCGGTGCCAGTGTTTTTCGGACTTTTGTTCCTGAACTATTTCAATAACTCAAAGCCACCTGAGGAAGCCTATCTAGGTGATTTGCGTGGGATGCTCCTGCTCTCACTCCCAGTTGTACGTCCATTTTATTTTTGGATGACATTATGCACACACATTGGGCACATTTATCAAGGGAGTTGTGCCAGAATTATTTCACAATTTGTACTAAAAGTAATGTTGTACCTGCTTTACACAGTCAATATAAACAGTAAGACCCAATGATAACTTGTTTCGCTGGTATGCTAAACGGGTTCCACAGCCGGGGTTCTCCAAGCCCCACAATCAATACTTTATAAAGAGATATTGGACCCAGGTAAAATTTCAACACTTTCAACACGGTTGTTCAAAAAATTCGGACGTGCAACGTTTCGGGGCAAACTCCTCCCCCTCGTGCCTGAGGAAGGGGAGGAGTTTGCCCCGAAACGTTTGCACGTCCGAGTGCGCGCTAGCTACCATCATTGCGCCATCTCTGCTCTGGGCCCTGGCGTCTCCCAGATCGATGCATGGACTTTTGCCTTGAATTTTTTGAACGACCGGGAGGTCGCAACCTAACGCTGAGTATATGCTATTACCATTCGTCCATTTATTGTCATGCTGTATATCACGGTTTAATGCCTGAAAGTGGATGTCAATTTTAAAAGTGCTTCATTAAAGTGTTGAAATTTTACCTGGATCCAATATCTCTTTATAAAGTACCTGCTTTACACCACATTTATTATGCGTTTAAGACAGCTTTTAGACCCTTCTGTGCCCCGTCGAATGAAAAGGTTGTGGCCTCTTTAGAAGTGTGTGGCTTTGTGAGAAAGGGCCGTGGCTAAGTGTGCGCCCAAAAAATGCGGCAACATTTTGCTGTAGTTATTGGTATAAAATAAGCCAACTTTTATGGTGCAAAGTTAGACAAGGCAGTTCTAACATGCACCAGATTTATAAACACTATGATAAATGTGGCACATGGAAGACTGTCTAGTCTAACTTTACACTAAGGGCCATATGTATGAAAACTGTCTAGGTATAAAATTCACTTTGTTGTCCATAGCAACCAATCAGAGTGCCCCTTGATTGCATATAGTGCTCTGGAAAAATGAAAGGGGCGCTCTGATTGGTTGCTAGGGGCAACAAGTAAGTTTTAGACCTAGACAATTTTCGTACATGTGGCCCTAAGTATTAGACATCATTGATAAATCTACCTCAGTATCTCTAGATCTTTTTTTTTAGATATTTATGTTATTCAGATTTTTATTTGAAAGTTTGTGTTACAAAAAAAAGAACCTTTTCACAATGTATTCAACCATTCAAAATAGGCAAGGTAAATGTCTCATCAAAGTTGAAGCCTTGGAGGCACGCAGGCCTCGGCATCAGATTAGTATAACATCTTGCATATATAATGTTGGGTACACATTTTGCAAGGCAGGCATTGGTGAATCTGACCATAAAGGAAGACCTGGAGGTCAGGCAAAATGCAAAACAAAAAGACCAGCATAGACTATTACTTGAAAAATCCCACTAGGTATTCATCTTAGTAGCAGCGGCTGCATCCCCCAAGGCCGAATATCCAGAAATACAGATAATATAAGTGCCCAGAACAGATTCTAATATAAAAAGGGCGACTTATAAAACAGAGGGCATCAAAACTCTGGGCCTTATGCATGAAAACTGTCTGGCAGTAAGACTTTCCTTGTTGCCCATAGCAACCAATCAGAGCTTTCATTTCATATAGTGCTCTTGGGGAAAAAAAACCTGAGCTCTGATTGGTTGCTATGGGCAACACAGACAGTCTTACTGCCGAATAAATAATCCCGAATAAATAATGTGCTGGAAAAAAGAGGAAACAGGCCTTGTGTAGTATTGCAAACAAAGATAGTAGTAATGAGAGGGTAATGCAAAACCGCTCACCTGAATGAGTTGTACGAAATGGTACAACTCATAAGATGGTTTTTTAAGGTTATTGTAAACCAAGTTGTCAGGTTCCGTATAAAATCACAGAGGATCCTCCGCACACTTTTCCCCGAAAATAAGGCTGTGTCTTATATTAATTTTTGTTCCTAAAGATGAACTAAGACTTATTTTTAGGGGAGGTCTTATTCCTCCGTGAACAAGAATTCACATTTATTGTTGAACAAAAAAATTATCATGTATTAATGTACTGTAGTGATTTCATCACAAACATCAGCATCAGCAGCCAAACTCTGAATTGCATAAAACAAAATGCACTATGTTTTATTTTCAGGGAAACAGGGTAGATGATCCAACCGCTAGGATAATACAATACTATTAACCCAAAAAATATTAGTGTTGGCAAAACATGCAGAAACCAAAAGAACAGCGCTCAGGTTTAAATTAAATTGCCAGACCTAACTGGCTAAATATATGATATAAAAGGCTGACACAATTGGAAATGAAGGTCATGTCAGATTTAATAACTAAACATGAATTTTAAAAAAAAAGTAAAACAGCATAAAATAGAGCACTACGTGTTTCGCTTGTTCTCTGACAAGCTTCCTCAGCCCAGGTGCTGTCATTCTACTACTGTCCTAGGTGCTTTTTAGTAATCAAACAGTGCAAATAGATAAAAAGAAACCTCAAACAGCTATGTGTATTGATACAAAAACACACGTTTGGTTCCTGCAGAGACTTGAACCTAGGATCCCTATGCTGAAAGGCAGAAGTGCTAACCACTCATCTAGCTATTCACAGCTCTTTACATGAACAGACCTTTTTTGACTAGAGTGAGCACACTGTGGGGAAGGCATGGTGATGTCAGCCTGCTGGGTCACATGATATGATGATGATATTTGAACAAATCATACACGCTCACTTTTGAGCACATTGAAAGCTGGATAAACCAGACATGAAATGCCTTTGTGGTAAAACCCCTTTAAGACACACAAACTACACAGCATAGCTCTCTTTTGGAGTTGGGCCCATTCTAAGTTCCTTCCCTATGATAATTCCCCTTATAGTCAATGTAGAGTTTTGTTGCAGCTTTTTTCGTTCTACTTGACCACAGTGCCTGCATATAAAGCGTCCTTAAGTGCAAAACTACAACTCCCGATACACCACGCGGGCCACGTCCTCTAGCTTCCGTTATTGAACACGCGTGAAGCTGAGCCAACTAACCAATCATGCGCCGTCTTTAATGCGTTCCATTAGTCTAAAGAACCTGAGAGCTGATAGGTTCGTTTCACTCGCCGGCTCCTGGTAGTGTATAGACCCGCCCCTTTCCTGCTCAGTTCCACTGACAGAAGGCGTGGTGTATCGTCACTTCCGCCCCTTCCCTTCCTTTTTGGAGACCCCGTGGCCGAGCGCGAGTCTCTTTCTCGTCCGGCAGCCCAAGATGGCGGACCCTAAGGTGAGAGGTTCCGGCCGGGTTGCTGGTGTAAGGCTTCTCTTGTGTTCCGGCGAGGCCGCGGAGTGGAGCGGGGTGACCGTGTAGTCTTAGCGGAGGGCTGAGGAGCGGTCTAGGCTCCTGTCAGCGCTGTGTGGCTGCGGTGACTCACGCCAGCTCGGAGGCCGCGGCCTGCGTGTCCCGGGGCTCATGTGGGAGTCGTCTCCGTGACTAGGCGGCAGCTGTTATAAGCTGCGCCTCGAGGATCATTGCTATGTGCGGGGGACTCTGTGCTGAGAGCCGGCGGCGGACGTGTGGGAGCTGCGCCTCCATGCTAGCAGTGCGGAGCCGGCGGCCTGCGTGGTGTGCTGTGCCATGTGCAGCCAGTGTGCTCAGCCTGTATTACTACTACAACTCCTAAGGTGCTGTGTGTGCCCAGCCTGTATTACTACTACAACTCCTATGGTGCTGTGTGTGCCCAGCCTGTAGTACTACTACAACTCCTATGGTGCTGTGTGTGCCCAGCCTGTAGTACTACTACAACTCCTATGGTGCTGTGTGTGCCCAGCCTGTAGTACTACTACAACTCCTATGGTGCTGTGTGTGCCCAGCCTGTAGTACTACTACAACTCCTATGGTGCTATGTGTGCCCAGCCTGTAGTTCTACTACAACTCCTATGGTGCTATGTGTGCCCAGCCTGTATTACTACAACTCCTATGCTGCTCGGTGCTATGTGGGCCCAGCCCCTAGTGCTACTACAACTCCTATGGTGCTCGGTGCTATGTGTGCCCAGCCCCTAGTGCTACTACAACTCCTATGGTGCTGTGTGTGCCCAGCCCTCTAGTGCTACTACAAACTCCTTGGTGCTGTGTGTGCCCAGCCCCTAGTGCTACTACAACTCCTATGGTGCTCGGTGCTCTGAGTGCCCAGCCCCTAGTGCTACTACAACTACGATGGTGCTGGGTGAGCCCAGCCCCTAGTGCTACTACAACTCCTATGGTGGTGTGTGAGCCCAGCCCCTAGTGCTACTACAACTCCTATGGTGCTGTGTGTGCCCAGCCCCTAGTGCTACTACAACTCCTATGGTGCTGTGTGTGCTCAGCCTGTATTACTACTACAACTCCTATGGTGCTGTGTGTGCCCAGCCTGTAGTACTACTACAACTCCTATGGTGCTGTGTGTGCCCAGCCTGTAGTTCTACTACAACTCCTATGGTGCTGTGTGTGCTCAGCCTGTAGTACTACTACAACTCCTATGGTGCTGTGTGTGCCCAGCCTGTAGTACTACTACAACTCCTATGGTGCTGTGTGTGCCAGCCTGTAGTTACTACTACAACTCCTATGGTGCTGTGTGTGCCCAGCCTGTATTACTACTACCACTCCTATGGTGCTGTGTGCCCAGCCCCTAGTACTACTACAACTCCTATGGTGCTCGGTGCTATGTGTGCCCAGCCTGTAGTACTACTACAACTCCTATGGTGCTCGGTGCTATGTGTGCCCAGCCCCTAGTGCTACTACAACTCCTATGGTGCTGTGTGTGACCAGCCTGTAGTACTACTACAACTCCTATGGTGCTGTGTGTGCCAGCCCTAGTGCTACTACAATCCTATGGTGCTGTGTGTGCCCAGCCCCTAGTGCTACTACAACTCCTATGGTGCTGTGTGTGCCCAGCCCCTAGTGCTACTACAACTCCTATGGTGCTGTGTGAGCCCAGCCCTAGTGCTACTACAATCCTATGGTGCTGTGTGTGCCCAGCCCCTAGTGCTACTACAACTCCTATGGTGCTGTGTGTGCCCAGCCCCTAGTGCTACTACAACTCCGATGGTGCTGTGTGTGCCCAGCCCCTAGTGCTACTACAACTCCTATGGTGCTGTGTGTGCCCAGCCCCTAGTGCTACTACAACTCCTATGGTGCTGTGTGTGCCCAGCCCCTAGTGCTACTACAACTCCTATGGTGGGTGTGTGTGCCCAGCCCCTAGTGCTACTACAACTCCTATGGTGCTGTGTGTGCCCAGCCCCTAGTGCTACTACAACTCCTATGGTGCTGTGTGTGCCCGACCTGTAGTGCTACTACAACTCCTATGGTGCTGTGTGTGCCCGACCTGTATTACTACTACAACTCCTATGGTGCTATGTGTGCCCGACCTGTATTACTACTACAACTCCTATGGTGCTATGTGTGCCCAGCCTGTATTACTACTACAACTCCTATGGTCCTGTGGTAGCTGGGCTTGGCTTGGCTTAGACTGAATGGGGCTCCCGCTATCCCTGCCACAGGATCTGTGTGACCTCCTGACACTGCTGTGCGTAGGGCTGAAGTATTGGAGAAGTGCGTTTGTCTTCTAATTCCTTATGAGAAACTGATCGCTGTGATGTAACTACCACTCCCATCGTTCCTGACAGCTGCAGGTGGGAGCTTCCCTCTTGTTGGTGCTGTGTACATTTCGGCGGTTTCCCTGTGCCGCTGGGCTCCACAGTCACTTGCTGATGATGTCTGAGTCTCCCTGCAGGCATTTCAAAGGGGTTCCACCACCTTAGTCTTTAGTAGCTGGGATGTGGTATCCTTGTTCTCAGGGATCGGGCCCCTGACAGTCCTAGCGCAGGCTGGAGAGCCGGTCACACAGTTGCTCTCTATGGGAGCTCCACGTACAGGGGAGCAATGCGCTTAGCTCAGATCGCCCATAGAACAAGTTGGAGCGTGACTGTGGCCGGCCCTCCAGTGTGCGCTGTGAGTCCGCCTCCGATGGTATAATCTAGGTATCTTCCCTCAGTCCATGGTGGAGCACCCCTTACTCACAGCTTGTCTCTGTAATGTGGAGCCGGTTCTCGGTTGGCATTTCCAGTGATCATCCTCTCGGCTTTGCCGTATCCCTCAGGATTGTGTAGGAAGTTCTTATTGGTGGTGTCGGGTGCTGGGATGGAGAGGCAGAAGGGGTCAGTTCGGTGCACGTTGGCTTTTCTGAGATCGCAGCCTCCAGTGTTTGCGCTCATAGTAGTGATCAGTGTACATGCTATTGGCACCCACCATAAATACAGCAGCACAGGGCTCAGCTGAGCGCTCCCACTCCTTCCTTTCCATGGGCAGTGAGGGTCCTGGCACTCGCCTATTGACACTTCTGACATGTTAAGACTACACAGCGCTCACCTGGCGGCTGAAATCCTGATAATGTGCTGTTCAGAACTGTTCTCAGACTTCATAGTTGGTTTTGTGGGTAAATGCTGTCAAGTGTGGGAGCGGGGTCTTTCGTGCTGAAGAGCTGTAGCCCTAAAATCCTATTATATATCAAGTTTGTGCTGCTTATTCTTTATTTTGATACAAAGTTTTTTTTTTTTTTTTTTCTACTTTAGGCCAAGCAGCAGCCTAAGAAACCCGGGCAGAAGCAGTCTAAGAAAAAAGGCCAGAAACAGCCTGAAAAAGCAATTAAGCTGCCCCAGAAACTGATCCAGGGTGGTCTCCCCGGCTTCTACAGGAACTTGGGTAGAGGATTCAAGGCCTCAAGTCAGGTAACTATGGTCAACTAGTAATTTGTGTTGCACCTAAACTTTCAGCAGGGTTATGCACACAGGCCTTGCCTGCCCATACAACTGGCACTGAGCTATGTGCTTCTATTGAAGGGATGTTTCCACCACAGATTTTGGCATCTGTGGGATATCTTCTCAGTCTGGTGCAGGTCCCACCTCTGGGACCTGCAGCCATCTCGGGAACAGGCCCAAGGAGTTAGGGCTCAGAGTGGAGGGCTGGTCCTGCTTGCACACGGCTCGCCATTTTGTGTAATGGGAGTGCAAAGTACAGTTGAGTGATGTTTGGCTGTACTCCCTTAGAACAGAAGGAAACGTCGTGCAGGAGTGCAACTGGCTCTCCATTCTGAGCTGTAACTTTCTGGAGCCTGTTCCTAAGATGGTTGTGGGGTTCCACCTGTCAGACGTTGAGTCATTCTCTGTTTTGGGTTTCCCTCTATGTAAAGAGAATGACATCAGCGCAGGAGGTTATACTCCTCTGTGGCAGGGAAGCCGCAGCCCATATGAGATGAGCGCTATGATGTCGAGATCACAAGAAAAACTACTCAGATTGTCCAAGCTAAGTGGCTGAGTGCAAGCCCTATAGTAGCATCAACAATGCAGGTTCTCCAGTCTGGACGGAGACTTTTGGGGGCCATATCCCAAAATAGGTGTCGGTTCCTGACTGTCATGCATTCGTGTCCTATCCAATAGACAAGCCCTCTGTATGTGTGGAATTTTATTTTTTAATTCGGGTCGCATGCTTTCTTTAAACTGTATGGGTATGTTCACATGGCGTAATTGTGCTGCAATACGCCTGAATTGTGCTCTGCGATTACGGTAATTCATAGCTCTTGTAGAAAGCTATGAACTACGCCAGTCTTCTCCAGCTTACAATAAGTGCGTATTGTTCATCCAGAGAAAGTGACACATCACTCTTTTGTGGTGTTTATGCGCTGTGGATAATGGAAATGAATTAGGCCGGTCCCCCAGCACTTTAGAAGTATGCCCTGGCCAGAATGTACTTCTAAAACCCCCGGCATATTGTGGCGCACACAGTACATGCCACAATACACCACGTGAACATACCTTTATAGTTATTACAAACAGTTCTATTTCTGACCAATTTTAGGTCCCGATATTATCACTTTCATCTGAATAATGGAAAACCTTGCTTGAGATCCACAGAGCCTGATTCAAGTGAGATCCATAGCTAAGGCTGTCACCACATAAATGTAGCAAAACTGAGAAAATATTGGAGATGTTGTGCAGTTTTGACTGATAAACCAGGCTGGACTGATCTCGGGAGATCAATGCCCCTAGAAAATCCCTCTTGGGTGTATCTGGGCTTACCCATTATGAGCTGTAATGTTTTATATGCATTGCGGCTTGGGCTCAGTAACTTTTTTTTTTTTTCTTCTGTGATAATAAACACGGTTTAATCTTCACTACAATGAGACCATTTCATGTGCGAGGCCATTAGCAGCAGCTGGCCGATATTCTGCATCAGTGTAACATTTGGATGTTTCATGCAGGTTCTGGTCATCGATGGCAGAGGATATCTCCTTGGTCGTCTTGCTGCAATTGTTGCTAAGCAGCTTCTGCTTGGTGAGTGTGAAAGCTTTCTATCATCCATTTTATAACTGGTCGTTGATGAGCCTAAAGTTTCTCATACGAGTTTAATCGACCATGAGATAACTTACATGCACTACCATCTGAGACTGCTGAGCTTAACCACGGGCTTTTTTAAAGTCGCTCATGAATATCTAACATTGTGATCTTTTGGGTCCCCAGGACGCAAAGTGGCGGTTGTAAGATGTGAAGGCATCAACATTTCTGGCAATTTCTACCGCAACAAACGTAAGTTTTTCTGTTCCGAATACTCAGATGTATGGTTGACATAAAGTAAATCTGTTGTCTGATTTATGATCTTTAACGATGGACGGCATAAAATGGCTACAGGATACCTGGTCCCAACCATGGGGATTTTACTCTGACACATTTCAGCATTTTAGGGTAAAACGCCCAGTGTGGAGAGTGAGAAGTTTGGCTTCTGTGGCCAGGAGTCAGAAGACCGATGTGTAGCTTCACGGCTAAACTAACTCCTTTCCCTAGGCAAATCTTAGGGGGCGGAAAGAAGCTGCACGTCGGACTTATCTTACTCGGCTGCTGCAATTTCTTCCTGTACCCGGCCCAACGTCACCTAGTGTTGTCCTGAATTGCTGCAGTGTTTCAGGGTAAAATCCACATGGTTAGGACTAGGTAACCATTTCAGTGTATAGCCCACATGGCCTGTCACCTGGGCAGCATAAAGTAGCTGACTGCTTCCTTTCTAAGATTCAGGCTTCAGAAGCTGTTCGACAGATGCATTTTAAATATTAGCAAAATGTTAATGTTTAAATTCATGCACTAGAGGCTGGTCCTACTGGGACTTCAGAATTCCCTAGGAGTGTTCATAGTTCATTGTAGTTGTATTCAAATTCTCCCAATTATGACTGCCTTCGAACTTATCAGTTGGGTTGACGTGTTAGATTTCGCTCTACTCCGGGTTCTTGCTGTTTTTAATATTATCGGACACAAATTAAGAGACTTAATTAGAATTTACATGTGAGGCATCTACATAAGTGATCTTTTGGATACTATTGTAATCATGAAATCAATCGCTAATAAACAGAGGCCATTGGTAATAACTCTAGTCTCAGTGGGTTTAATCCCTTGGAGGCAGCTGTCAGTAGCAACCATAGTGTCCAAGGTGAAGAACATGAAGAGTTTTATAGTCTGACTTGAAAAACCAAAATACAATATTGGCACAATCATAGGGGGCCAGTATTCAAACTGTATTGCAATTATGTGAAGGAAAAAAACAGCAATAACAATATAACCTAAATATGCAGTGCTCATATGTAAATGTTTTGTAGATTTCCTATCAGCTTGAAGATAGAATGTATCGTAACGTACAAACTAGGGATGAAGACTCGGTCTTGGCTATGAAGAATACCTTTTTGTTAACATTAGCATAATTTGTCATACAGGTCCTTACATTATAACTTTTTTTTTTTCCCATAGTTAAATACCTTGCTTTCCTGCGCAAATGCATGAACACAAACCCTTCCCGTGGACCATACCACTTCAGAGCACCCAGCCGCATGTTCTGGAGAACTGTAAGAGGTAATGCTGAGCTAGCTATTGAGACATAGAAGACTGACACAGGAATACTTCCTAAAATGCCCAAAAGAAAGCAGCATCCACAATATAGTGTAGAAAAAGATCAAGCAATCAGTTTTCCTCCATAAAGTGCAATGTTTCAGGTGTATACACAGCCTTTATCAAGCTTTTCTGCACTACCCTGCATATTCTGCTTTCTTTCTGATATTTTTTGGTCTGCATTACATTGCCCTATGGATATAACAAGGCATTATGGGAAAGAGGCTGAGAAGCCCACAGTGCCCTCTGTTGGATGTAACAAATCCTCAATTTGCTTTTGACCTACTAGGTCTTGAGAAAGCAAAAAGGATTTTAGCCAAGCCAGTATCTCATCTGCAGACAACGCTGTTTTGGGATTTTTGTCCCTCATCAGTGCAGAGCGATACTAGCTGGCTGTGTGGGAGACATCAAGTGGCTCGAAGGGAAGATCTCTCCTTAAGGAGAGCACCGAACGAACGGCGTGTAGAGATTTGTTTTGCATTTTTGCACTCTACTAAGCATCTGCATATCACAAGGCCCTAGGGATTCAAGGGCTAAAAGCTTGGCATCCATCTTTGTTAATGGGCAATGTGCTGTTGGATAGAAAAACAAGCAAGTGTTCAGCTTACCCTCTGAGTGCTGCAGATCATTCCAAAGTGAATGGGATGCAAGGTCCGCCGGGAGCTTCCACCGGTGCTAGTAATCAGAAATATACTGGGAGAGACCAGCGTCCAACAACATGAACCGAAGAGGATAACAGCAGCTGTAGTTAAAACTTTATATCTTTAATGGGTTTCCATAAAAATGTAACAAAATACAAGTGGAGGCATCAACCGCTTCATAGGGAACCGCACAATGGTAGCGCTAGATCTAAACAGACTGACGCGTTTCGGTATTACTACCTTAATCTTGGTCTTAGATTAAGGTAGTAATACCGAAACGCGTCAGTCTGTTTAGATCTAGCGCTACCTGTGCGGTTCCCTATGAAGCGGTTGATGCCTCCACTTGTATTTTGTTACATTTTTATGGAAACCCATTAAAGATATAAAGTTTTAACTACAGCTGCTGTTATCCTCTTCGGTTCATGTTGTTGGACGCTGGTCTCTCCCAGTATAAATGTGCTGTTGGATCTCGTTTTGATACAGAAGACCTGGTTTAGCTGCACTGCTTTTGTAATTCCATTTCATCTTTGTTTATCCTGTGAAGGTTTATCTTCATCTGATTTTCCAAGCATCTACATTTTCAGTAAAATTGATATTTTCAGGGAGGAGCAGTAATCCATTTCACATTTTACACCTTCGTTCGTGGTTTTTCTTAAAAAAAATTTCTCTAGACTTTAAGCCTTGAACATGTATAAAGGTTTTGTTCATGTCCCTCCCATTTTTTTTTTATTTTATAAAAGTTCTGTAGGTTTTTCAGATCCAGTTTTGTGCAAGGCTGTCCACCATTTGTGGAGCCATTCTATTTTCAGTGTCCTTTTGTAGGTGAGATCTCTGGAACTGAACCCAGTATTTTAGACGTGTTCTCATTGGAGAGCTATACAGTTGGGTCACAGTCTTCATCTTTCTGCCGATTATAACTCTAGCTACGCAGACAAACATTTGACTTGTGAGCATGTAGAAATTGATCCAGCAGTCCAAAAAGTATGAATAAAACATCCTATTTGATGATCCATTAATGGCTTATGGCATGTCACAAGAAAAGCAAAAGCCGCTGACGTGGGGTAACCCCTGAAACATGTCAGCAGATTTAGCTTTTCTTGTGCCCTCATGCCATAAGCTTTTAACGGATTGTCAATAAATAGGGCGTTTTAGTCATGCTTTTTGGACTGCTGGACCAATTTCTACATGTTCAGTTTACTTCTCCGTACCCAGTGGATCCGTGCAATCCACGCTACAGGAGAGGTGAACTGGCCTCTTTTTCTTATTAAACATTTGACTTGCTTACCTCACTGACTCCTATTGAAGCTGTCAGTAATCTGAACCCGTAAATCCTTCTCTTCTGAAGTCCTGGATAATGCAGAAGCACTAATAGAGGATCTAGTCTCCCAAAGTGCATTCTTTTATATCTGGAAACCATGAACTGTTTTTTCAGCTACTTAATACAGTAAAGCCAAATTAATTTGTGTTGGATACATTCAGGAATATCAACCCCACTGCAATTTTGTCTTAGAATGCCTTGATACTGTGATTTCTTTGGTGCAGACTGGTACAATAACTTTAAAAATTAGCCAAAGCTGCCAAGTTTTACTTTTTTATACTGTTCTTGCCCAGTGTTTGTAGCAAAGTTTATCTTGTTAGTAAGTGGTCCAGTTAAAGGATCTACAGTAGTTCTGAGGTTCATATCATTTTTCTGCATATAGGTATGCTTCCACACAAGACCAAGAGAGGCCAGATTGCTTTGGAAAGGCTAAAGGTCTTTGATGGTATTCCACCTCCTTATGACAAGGTAAGCTGGCATCTAGCAATATATTGCAGTTTTAAGGCATTCTGTCAAAATGCACAACTGACACAGATGTTCTCTCTCCATGTAGAGGAAGCGGATGGTGGTTCCTGCTGCCCTCAAGGTCGTGCGTCTGAAGCCTACAAGAAAGGTGTGACATCTGGCTGTAAACATAGCCTGTACTTTGTGGTATTGAGTTATTTGGGGTTTTTGTCTGATAGTATATTGTCATTTAAGTCTAAATGGCTAAATGTAATCTTTATGTAGTTTGCTTACCTCGGACGCCTTGCTCATGAAGTTGGCTGGAAGTACCAGGCAGTGACAGCCACCCTGGAGGAGAAGAGGAAGGAGAAAGCCAAGGTGCACTACAAGAAGAAGAAGTTGGTCACGGTAAGTAGCAGGCAGGAATTACACTAGGGAGACATTTAGTTCAGGTAATAAGTGAGTGAGTTGCTTGGCTTTAAAGAGCATCAAGAGGTCCTGTGTAAATTGGGTTTCTGCATTAAACCTATGCTTCACACAGCTTCTTGCTTTTTTATTTTATAAATCTCCTGTAATCTTGCACTTTCTTTTGGGTGTTTTTTTGCATAGTGTAGGTATAAACCACAAAAATGTATTGCTAAAATAACAAAGTATGCCAGTATAACCAGCTCAGTGACTATACCTATACCATGAGACCAGGAGTATATAGAGGACACCTATAACGGATAACTAGTGTATTAAATACCCCAGTATACAGAACTAGTTTGGAACATTGTTTGGGTGGAGTGCAATAAGCCAATTCCAGGCAGACTCTCTTTCCGAATGATTTGTTAATCTCCATGCAGACCAGTCTTCAGGCCCCTCTCAACTGTTGGCACTTAGATCTAGAAGATGGCAATACCGCGTGAAATGTAGCATCTTAATATGTACAGAAAGCAGTTTGAACACAATCAATAGGACTTAGAAAATGTGGATCTCTGAGGCACTGTGTTGCAGTTTTGTTATTGCCAGCAGATCCTCTTGGCTGGAGACCAGTGCACCGTTGGCTCAGCAGAATCAGTTCAGCTTTGTCAGTGATGATCTTTGTGTTTGAGTTTCATTGCAATGAAAACATTTCACATGCACTACCATCTGAGGCAGCTGACTGATGCAGTGCTGTAATGGTGTAAACTAAAGGTCTTGTGATGTACAAGCAGTCAACGCTGGTTCAGCACTTGAGGTGTTGAATGATCTACAAGATATATTTGTAAAGTCTCCTGCAATTGAGAACATTTCCATCCTGTTAAACCAGCACTTGACTATTTAGTTTTTATATGTAAATTTGTTGTCTTCCTGCTATGGGTCTGGTTCATCACTTATAAGCGTTTACCAGACAGAATCCTTTCAAATTAGGGATCATTTGCCCTCTTGGTGGAAACAATTAAGTTTTCATTAAAAAAAAAAAAATTCTTAACTGAATCCTGTGGCTGTCCCGTAGAGGAGAATAGAGCAAATGTAGTCTTTTGGACCATGCTATATATTAGTGAAAAAAGGTATGGTATGATCCAGCAACTTGAGAATGACTCCGTGATCCGTTAAAATGAAAAGTTAAAACAACTTGCAGCTTTATTGAAGAATCTTTAAAATTTCACATTGCTTTTAAACAAAGTGCTTGGAAGAACACACCGACATGTTTCGAGAGATTGCTCTCTTAATCTTGTTCTTCCAAGCACTTTGTTTAAAAGCGATGTGAAATTTTAAAGATTCTTCAATAAAGCTGCAAGTTGTTTTAACTTTTTATTCTAACGGATCACGGAGTCATTCTCAAGTTGCTGGATCATACAACACCTTTTTTCACTGTTTGCTTAAAGAGAGTCTGCTCACAACCCCTCGGTCCGCAACGATTGAATGATTTACACAGGTGAGCAGACTAGTCTTTTTCTCTCTGCTATATCTTGGTGGTATATGCTTTGTGGTAGGCCATGCTTATGTATGTGCCACAAAATGGCAAATACTGTTGGGAAATAAAGCAAATTGAATCTAAACAAGACATTTGTTTTGTCCTTCTCCTATGGACCTGTCACTGTCTTCTTCAGGACATCGTTATAACGGATAACACCAGATCGCAAAATGCCACGTGAGGATGCTGTTGGTTGCACAGCATACCATAGATTTCAGTCATTTTAGAAAACACTTAAAGAGCATGTGGCTTTTCATATGAAGTAAGCTAGCATCCTATTTGAGTCTTAAAATGCCTTGTTGCCAGTTGACCACTGTATTTAGTACAATATGTATTTTTTTTAATTTTTTTTTTCAAATGCCAGAAACTGAAGAAGCAGGCGGAGAAGAACGTCGAAAGCAAAATTGCAAAGTACACAGATGTCCTGAAACAGAATGGTGTCCTTGTCTAAATATCCACAATGATTTGGAATAAACCTTTGAAGAAACATTGGTGTTTGCATGTCTGTGTTGATGTCCATCTTACCAGCTGCCTTAAGAGCTGCTATTTCAGAAACTAAACCAGGTTTTACATCACTTGTCTTCTGACAAATGGTGATGCTTTTGAGTACTTGCAAGGAGCTGTTTAACCCCTTGCTGTCATGATGTAAAGGTAGATTGTTATTCAAAAATTTATTTAAAGGAGGGGAAAGGGGAAAAATCTTCAAAAGTAAAATAATTTCCCAAATTTTATGTTTCCCACAAATTTCCCAAATAATTAGTGACCCAAAATGTGATATTTACAGCTTGTTTCTTCAGAATAAATTTTAGTTCGTTTCGCTTTCTAGACAGCATGTTGTTCCCGCATCGGGGGTAAGTTGTCAAGCGCAGAGGGGGAGGGGGGCTTTGTAGGGGAAATAAGAGGTCAGCAGTAAAAAGGGGACAATATGAAAGCATTAAAGTGTAATCTTTGCAGCCAAAAGATTTTCAGGAGGGGAAACAGTCTGGAGTAGATGTCAGCAATGCATGATGGGAACCATAGACTGCCAAACCCAGTCAAGCTCGACTGATAAAGAATGCAACAACTATATAGGCATGTTTAGGATGTAAGATTATTATTATTATTATTATTATTATTATTTATTTTAAAGCACCATTGATTCCAGGGCGCTGTACATTCGAGGGGGTTACATACACAACATAAGTCAAACAAGTACCCGTGATAATTAATGAATGACAATTGGCACGACAGGCAGAGAGGCCCCTACCCGCGAGGGCTTAAAATCTACAAGGAGGGGGAAAAAGACGAAGGTGGGGGGAAAGACATGTATGTGGACGGTGTGGACAGCGGGGTTTATTGTAGGTTTATGGGCAACCTGAAAAAGGGTTTCAGGTTGCTTTTGAAGCTGGTGAAAGGGGAGGGAGTTGAATTTTTTGGGGCAGTGAGTTCCAGATGTGGGTGAAAGCAGGGGAAAGTTTTGGGAAAGGGGGTTGTGTGAGGAGCTGAAAAGGGGGGAGACAGAGGAGAAGGCCCTTGAGGAGGGGAGATTGGTGAGGGGAGATATTTGGAAATTAGGGCAGAGAGTATGGAGGGGAGGGGTTATGGAGGCCTTGTAGGTCATAGTTAGCAACTTGAAATTGATTGCTGGGAACGGGGAGCCAGGAAGAGATTGAAAGGGGGAGGGCAGAGGAGTAGCGGGGAGAAAGGTGGATAAGAGGGCGGAGAGTTGAGAATTTTTTGAAGGGGGGAAAAGAGTGCTAAAAGGGAGGCCCCAGAGAAGGATGTTGCAGTAGTCTAGGCGGGGGGATGCAAGGGCATGGACCCATTTTTGTATGTCATAGTTGAGGAATGAGGGGATGCGAAATTGTGATTATGGTGTTTAAAAACAACGCGGGCGTCCCTTTAAATCTAAAGGATGCAGCTATTTTCAGGGGTTTTATTTATTCACTTCCCAAGTGCCATAAATTTCATGAATTTTGAAAGATTTGCTTTTTTCTTTTTAAATTACTCCATGTAATTTTTCCACACAAATTTATAAATGGTTGCTACTGTAGAAGGGGCTTTTTTTAATTGTCTATTTTTTTATGACATTAGGGGCCTTAGAAGTCATTTTTCATGTTTTCAAGAATATTTTCAACAACTTTTTTTTTTTTAGGGTTCAAGGCGTTGAGGTCTGTATGTTAACCACATAATGTTCCTTTTGAGAAACAAACACCCCTTAAAGTTTTTTGAAACCGCTTTGGGAAGTTTATTAACCCTTTTAATTTTTTTCAAAAAAATTTTTAAGTTTTTGTTTTTCCCCCCGCCCCCCACAGTTTTTATTCTTTACATGAAAATGTGCCCAGGTAAATGAAAAATCGAATGTATTCCCCAATTCTTACCATTTTTAGACGACCGTATGTGGGCCAATCCCTGTTTGACTAACAACAAGCCTTAAAATAGGAGCAGCACCCACTGAGACTGTTTTTTCTTTAGGTGCAATTACAGGATCTCGGGCAGAGGTTTTGGGACCCCCAAAATCTTGGTAATCTTAACAAATCAGTGGTGTTGTACCTGATGAAGAGTATGTACTATAGGTGCATTAATAGTACACTATGAACGTTACAGAAATTCATTATCTGAAATAGTTACTACAAACTACAATTAGTGTTCGGTGTGATGGCTGTGCCTGTTATCACGCACAATATTTCAAAAAATGGGTCAGTCTTGACAACCCTGTATCTTCAATATTTAATACAGGTAGTCCTCGGGTTACGACTGTCTCAGTTACGTCGTTTCGTGTTTTTGGGAAATTGGGGTATGTTCCCGGCTTATTTGAACGTTTTTACGTCGGTTGTGAGTAAAAAACCGTTCCGAAATCAGTTGAAATCAGTTCAAATAAATGCACTTAGTGTGGCAAGTATTTCGCGCGGATTTTACAATCCCCCATTATATTGGTAAATCCGTCACAAAATCCGGCCCAATAATTGACATGCACATTGTTTTTCCAGCCGTTTTGCAGGCGCAAATCCGCAGCGGCAATACGGCACGGAAATACATGTTGTCGTTACCGTTAAAACCAATATTAAATGGCCTGCAACTTATTTCAGACTGATTTTGGAACGGATTTACGATCGTAAATACGGCGGGAAATCCATTCTGAAATAAGCCATGTGAACGAGCCCTAAGACGGCCTCATGTTCCGACTTGTGTCGAAATTCGGTTTACGGTGCCATGTAAGAACGGATCAACGTCATAAGTCGAGGACTACCTGTAATCATAATTGTAAGTAAAACTGCATATAATGGTGACCATGTTATATTATAAGAATATAGTACTGATGACAATGTGAAGGGAAAATTTAACTAAATAATACATTCATTTAAGAGCAAAGTTGCAGAAATTTTTATATACAGTTGAAACCAAAAGTTTACATACATGATATATAAACACACATGCATGTTTTTCCTCATGATCTGACATGAAATCAGAATAAACCTTACCTGTTATAGGCCAATAAGGATTACCAAAACTATTTATATTTGCCAAATGCCAGAATAATGAATTTTTAAGGCAGTTTTATTCTGTTCTGCAAAGTCCAAAGGTTCACATACACTAGAATTACTATGCCTTTAAACAATTTGGGACAGACAATATGATGTCTTATTTATTGCCAACATCTGAGTATTTTATTGCACACCAGAAACACACTGCTTCTGTGTGTAACATTAGGGGAAAGTGAAGAAATCAGCCAAGGTATCAGGAAGGGAATTGTGGGCTTGCACCAGTCTGGATCAGCCTTGGGTGCAATTTGCAGATACCTGAAGGTGTCTCGTTCATCTGTTCAAACAATTATACACAATTACAAACAAGATGGGAATGTCCAGCCATCATACCGCTTAGGAAGTAGACGGGTTGTGTCTTGGAGATGAACTTGCTTTGATACAACATGTGCATATCAACCCAACAACAAAAGCAAAAGGCCTTTTGAAGATGCTGGCAGAAGCTGGTACGATTGTGTCATTATCCACAGTGAAACGAGTACTGTATCAACATGGACTGAAAGGCCACTCTGCCAGGAAGAAGCCATTACTCCAAAAGAAACATAAAAGCCAGATTACTGTTTGCAAATGCACACAGGAACAAAGACCTACATTTTGGAGACATGTAGTGTGATCTGACTAATCTAAAGATTCTACGGTTTGGTCATAATGACCATAGTTACGTTTGGAGGAAAAATGGAGAAGCTTGGAAGCCGAAGAACACCATCCCAACTGTGAAACACATGAGCAGCAGCACCCTTTTGTGGGGTTGTTTTCCTGCACAAGGGACTGGTGCACTACACAAAATAGATGGCATCATGATGAAAGAAGATTACGTGGCCATACTGAATAAACATCTCAAGACATCAGCCAGGAAGTTAAAGGGGTTTTGCAAGTAAGTAAAATTGATGTGGGAAGTTTGTAAATTAAATAATAAACATTTTCACCATTCATCATTATTAAAAATTCTGGACCGTTTTTGTCTTAGCTGCTCCTTTAGTGATCCATTGTTTACAGCTCATCTCCAGGGGATACGACCAGGGCTGGGAGCTACTCGCTCCTGGCCAGACATGCTCAGACATCACCTCTCCTCTCAGGCAGCTACTGAGTGTTCAAACCCCAGGTGATGTCACTCTACTCCTGTCCTCTCTACTCCTTAGTAATTAGTCAAACAGTGCAAATAAAAAAAAAAAAAAAAAAAAAAAACCTCAATGAGGTTTGTGCATTGATAAAGAGAAAACAAATCCACAGATTTGGTTCCTGCAGGGATTTGAACAGAGAACCCTTGTGCCTGGAGGCAAAAGTTTTACCTCTGAGCTACAATGTAGCTACTTACAGTTCTACACATAAACAGACCTTTATTTGACTAGAGAGAGGAGAGGCCTGGTGATGTCATCCAGCTGGGTCACATGATATGCAATTCAAACAAATCACACACGCCCCTTCTGAGCACACAGAGCTGAAGAGCTGGATGCAGGAGGTATGAAATGAGATTGTGGCAAAACCCCTTTAACGCTTTGGCGGAAATGGGTCTTCCAAATGGACAATGTCCTGAAGCCTACTGCCAAACTGGTTAAAGTGGCTTAAGGATAACTAAGTCAATGTTCTGGAGTGGCCATCATAAAGCCCTGATCTCTCCTATTAAATTTATGGGCAAAGCTGGAAAGGCAGGTGTGAGCAAGGCGACCTACAAACATGGCTCAGTTACACCCATTGTGTCCGGAGGAATGGGCCAAAATTCTTACTATTGTGAGAAGCTTGTGGAAGGATATTCAAAACATTTGACCCAAATCAGTTTTAGCGTAACAGTGTAAATTTTTTACTTTGCAGAAAGTAAAAAAAAAATGCCTTTAAAAATTATCTTCCGCGCATTCTGGCATCTGCCAAATATAAATTTGGCATATAATATTTTTCTGATTTCAGGTCATTGAGAAAAACATGCATATGTGTCTCTTTATATAGTGTATTCAAACGTCTGCTTTCAACTGTATATATTCGACCAGTCTTGCCTATTAGTCCATTCTTGCAGTTTTATGGCAGCAGTAGATCTCACTGATGCCTATCTCCATACTAGAAAATCACCAAAAATAGCCATACAAACCCAGTCAGGTTTCCTTCATTTACAGTTCAAATGTCTCCCATTCAGAATCTCTTAGCCCGCCAGGGTATTTTACAAAAATTTTCAGTCGGTTTTTTAAAGGCAACTCTTTTTTCGGGGGGTCACTTTTTTTTCCCATACCCAAAGATTGGTTGGTATTTAGCCCCACCCCAAAAGAAGATTTCGATCTGCCCTTTACACTGTCAAATCTTTGGTTTTTGGGTCAAAGGCAAAAATTTCTCCCCCTCTCCTGTTTTAAGAATACACTCAAACTGTCACCAGAGAGGAGGGAAGATGTTTAAAGGGGTCAATACCTGTCTCTCGTCCACAAAATCTCTGTTTGCTCGAATAAAAGTGTTGGATAAAGCCCCAAATCCCCCTTCAAATTGGCCCCCCTAAAATGGGCTAAAGCTCAAAATCTTTTCCCCTTCAGTACAACTTTTTGGGACTAGGGGGGACAGAAAAGGTTTCTCTAGAAATGGGATGTCTTTAAAAAATTATTTCCCGCCACCGTTTTTTTGGCGTCAGGTTTTTAAAGGTCTTTTCGTCTGCGGGTTTTTTTTGATGTCGCTGCAGACTGGGGTCTGCGGCTTCCAGCGCCGCAGCTGCGCTGAGAACAGAGTTTTTAATTCCCCAGCCCTTTTCCTTGTTCCGTTCCACCAGTGTTTAAACCCCGTTGTTTCTGGGGTCAGTGACTCCCAGCATAATCAAAGGGCTTTCACTTGCTCTGTTGGGTGATCGGGACTCCTGGCGACCGAACAGAGTTTGGGGAAAAAAGTCCCTCGAAAATGTAAAAACCGTTACCCCAGCAGGGGTTTTTTAAAAAGAAAATTTAAAAAAAATTGTTATAAAAAAAAAAATATTTAAAAAAAAAATAATTGTGATATATTACACACCAAAAAAAAAAAAACCTCCATGGGGTACCCAATGCCTGAAATTTAACCTGTGGGAATTAATCTGAAAAATTTATTAAGTTTGCAATGTAAATTGGTTTTAAAAAAAAAATTTAAAAATTCTCCCAAAATTTTTAAAAAGTGAATTTAAAATTTTTCCCCCAAAAAAAAATAAAAAAACTTTTCCTGTAAAAAACAAGACCTCCTATATCTGCGTCATTGAAAATATAAAAAAGTTAAGCTGTTAAAAACGAAAAGAGGCAAAAAAAAAAAAAAAAAGTGGGTTTTCCATTAAGAATTTTTCAGGCATCTGGTTAAAGGGGGTTAAAGTGGGTACACCAGATAAGATCTGAGATGGTGGTTCACCCAAAACAGCAAAAGCAAGAGAAAACCTTTTGTTTAAACCGCCAAAAGGTGGGCCCTCAAAAATTAAATGTCCCCTCTTTGGGATGGGCTAAAGGATCTCTGGTTTCGGCACGTGTGTTAACCTAACAAAGAAAGGCAACATTCCAATCTAAAGGAATTGAGACCCATCAGTTTAGCTTTACCATTTTCAACCCATCCTATTCGATCAGAATGTCCTCTGACAAACAGAAAACCTGGTTCTGGTGCCACCTAAACCAAAAAGGGGGGAAACCAAAAGCCCCTTTTTTCCAGGGAATGCGGGGCGCATAATGATAGGGAAGTCAAATCTCTAAAACTTTCTCCATTTGAACATTTGAGGCTTTTCTCAATGGGCAGGGGTTTGGCCAGGCCGGGAATTTTTTCTGCCCCCCCGGGAAAAATCTGAACCCCAAATTCTTCAGAAAAAATTAAATTTGGGCAAAGATGAGATACCCCAAACCCTTGGATGCCCCAAAATCCCAAAAAAAAAAAAAAACCCCCCCCCCCCCCGGAGATAATTTGCAAAACAAAAAAACCTTTTTGCTCCTTCTCTATAAAAAGATCTTTAGAAATAGATGGGTTGCATTTGGGGAAATATGTGTTTTCTCCCGGTTTTTAAAAAGCAAGCAGCAAAAGCCCTGGAAATTTTTCCCCTTTTTTGGCCCCTCTCACATTGTCACTATCAAGAGGTAGTTTTCGGGAAAAAAACTACCAGCCCCAGCAGGCCCTTTACTATCTTCAAAAAGGGGCGGGTTTTCTTTTCCTCCGGTGCACAAACGCCTTTTGGGACAGCTTGGGGTGAGGGGGAAAAAACTGAAAACTTTTCCCCTCTCAGAGGAAGTAGTTAAAACCCCTCTGGTTGCTAGAAGACCTGCAACTACATCTGTAGATTTGCCAAATCCTGTTGTAAACAAAGGCTGGTGCTCCTCAGAAAAAAGGGTTTTCCCTAGATGCGCTGTCTTTGTAAATAAGGGTTTTTCAGGAAGGCTTTAATGAGGGCCTCAAAAAACCATGCTTAGAGGTCTGCTTTTACAGCAATTTTTGCTGCTGGAATCAAGATTCTTTAAACCAATCTTTGGTCAGAAAATTTTTCAAAGCAATCAAAAATTTTTAAAACTGGGTGGTACAAAAAATTTCCCTAAAAATTTTTGGGGCTTATCACCCTTTTTTCTGAAAATTCCACCCTTTGAGCCCCTGCTACAGTCTTTTTTTTCCAAAAAATGTTTTAATTAAAATTTTTTTTCTTAGGGCCCCTTGCTTCAGCAAAAAGGTTAGGGGAGCACAAGCTATCTCCTGTAGAGAAAACCCTATCTGAGAGGGCCAAAAAGAAATTTTCTCATTCTGCCCCCCTTTGCCAGGGGGGCTTTTCCCTAAATTGGGCTTTTAAAAAATTTAAATTTTAAACCCAAAAAAGGGTTGAAAAAAAAGGGCGTTGCATTTCATGGAAGTAAGAAGAGCTGTACTTAAAAAGGGGTTTTTTCCATGAAGTAATGTTTTATGTGGGTCCCCCAAAAGGGGGAATTTAATTTTTTTAAATATATGTTTATTAAAAAAAATTGCGTTTGAGAGAGTAAGGCTGCCTTAAAATGCCCCAAATTACCCTTAAAAACCCTTTTTTTAGTTAAAGACCTGACAGAGACTGGCCGGGGTTGCCACGAGGAAAAACTTCTTATCGATGAAAGGGAGTTGGGGACGTTTCAAAAGGCAAACCGGGGTTTGAAATATGTTGTCTTTTTTTTACAAAAATCCACTGTTGTAGTGTGATTTTTGAGTAGTTTCCCCGCTTTATTAGATGACAGAGAAAAATGAAGAAGCTTTTAAGCTGCTGTGGAGAAAAGGGGGTTGTCTTTTGTATACAGAATCCACTTGTAGTTTGATTATTTGAGTGAAAATTTCACACGATCCCCCTTTTGCAGCTTGTGATTGGCTGTGTCTCTTCTCTCTCTCTCAGCTCAGCGTGGCTTGTTTACATTTGATTTTAAAAAGATAAAGGGACGTTTCCCGGCAAAAACCCCCTTTTAAAAATCTGCCGGGGCCTACTAAAACCCTTTAGGTTGGATGAAGCATTTTTCCTTTCAATTCATTGAAATTTGAAAAGGGGCACAAACCCCGGGAAGGCTACTTGGTCGGGTGGGTTAAAGAGGGCATAAAAGGGAAAATTATAAAGTTCTGGGTCAAGATTTTAAAAAAAAATTTCCCGGGTCATTTTCCCCCGATCCACTGCAGGGGTCCTGGGGAGAAACTTGGGCAAGTGCCTTTAGATCAAATCTGTAACGGGAAAAAAAATGGGTTAAACCATTTAACGTTTTTTTAAAAACATTTCAGAGTGGTCAATTTCTGCCCAAAGTTCGACTTTTTCAGAAATTTAAAACCCCAGAAAAGCTGCAGCGGTCCCACCCTCTTAAAATTGCTTTTTAAATCCCAACAGTGTGCTGCCTTAGGACTATCAGGTAAAATAGAAAATTTTCTTACCGAAATTTCCATTTCCTGAAGTTTTCCCCCTTTTTGGGAAAAAGGTTTTTCCCCCCCATTATTTTTCCCTCATTGGGTTCATTTCAATTTTTGGTTTCAGCCCGGCCTTTTAGGCAACAATTTAAAGTAACCCAAGGGAAGTATGCAATTTGGGGTTGCTGCCCACAGGGCTTTCCGGAAACCGGAAATTGTGAAGCAAAAATTTTTTACTAACTACAGCTATAAAATATACCCCTCCCGGCCACTTTATTAGGTTTTCACCAAGTAGTAAAGGGTTGGGCCCCCTTTTGCCTTTAGAAAATGCCTCCCAAATTTTTAGATTTTAAAAAAGGGGTTTCAACGATGCTCAAATTTGGGGGACCAAGGGGCCCCCAAAAAGTGCCCAAGGAAAAATTTCCCCACACCATGACACCCCACCCCCCGCCTGAACTGTTGATACAAGGCAGGATGGATCCATGCTTTCATGTTGTTGAGCAAAAATTCTGACCCAAAAAATTTCCAAAGGGCCCCGCAAAAATCGGGGAATTCATCAGACCAGACAACGTTTTTTCCCAATCTTCTACTGTCCAAATTCGATGAGTTTGGGGGGCAAATTGGAGCCTCATTTTCCGTTCTTAGCTAAAAGGGTTTTGGCCCCCGGGTTTTGGTTTCTGCTGTGTAGCCCATCTCCCTTTCAAATTTTCACCGTCGTGCGTGCAGAGATGTCTTCTGCCTCCCTTGGGTTTTTGTAACGGGGGCTATTTGAGTCAATGTTCCCTTTTATCAGCTCAAACCCCAGCTACCCTTCCCCTTTTGACCTCTGGCATTAAAAAAGGGCTTTTCCCCCCAAGGGGAATGCCGCTCACTGGAGTTTTTTTTTTTTTCGGCCCCTTTCCCCTGAAAAACCCTAGAGATGGTTGTGCGTAAAAAAATCCCAGGGGGATCACCCAGTTTCTAAAATTCCCTAGCCCAGACCTTCGGGAAAACCAAAAAAACCATCCCACGTTCAAAGGCACCCCAAATCACCTTTCTTCCCCCATACTGATGTGGGTTTTGAACTGCAGGAGTTTGGGTTTGCCCATGTTACATGCCTAAATGCACTGAGTTTCCGCCCTGTGAATTGGGGTTTATTAGAAATTTTAAATGTTTTAAAGACCCGTTGGGCAGGGTACCTAATTAAAATGGCCGGGTGAGTGTATATATATATTAAAATATTATTTTTATTTTTATAAATTTTTTTTTTGTGGTATATGGATGTATTTTTCACCCCTTTTGGAGGCCTTTGGGCACCCTTAATTTCCCATTTGGGGGTTTCGTTTTTTTCATACGTTGAGCTTTTCACCCTTTCACACTAAAAAAGATGAAAGTTTTCAAACTTAATTGTTATCCGAAGAAGATGCCAGAATTGTTTTTCAGTGGGAGCACAAGTTTTTTATAAACCAGCATTTCCCCCCCCCCCCCAGCTGGCCCCGTTTCCCCTTTAACCCCTTAAGCCGAACGCCCCGAAAAGAGTTAAAGACCAGGGAAAATTTTTTTAGTTTTTGCCTCCTTTTCGTTTCAAAGTTGTAACTTTTTTATTTTTTTAATGACGGGAGCTGTATAAAGGGCCTTTTTTTATTGAGGACAGTTGTAAATTTATGGGGGAATAGTTTAAGTACACTTTTAAATTTAAATTTCAGTATTTTTTATTTAATTTTTTTTTTTTAAAACCAAATTCAAATTTCCCCTTAATAACTTCTTAGGGTTAATTCTTTTTTTTTTTTTTTTTTTTTTTATTACGTTGTCGGCGTGTGGTACCAAATATGTTTTTTTTGGTTTTGTGTGTAATTTTGGGTACAATTATTTTTTTTAAATATTTATTTTTATTTATTTTTTTATTCTTTTTTTTTTAATAATTTTTATATTCTTTATTTTTTTTTTTTTTTTTACTCCCATGAAGGGGGAAATGTTTTACTTTTTTTAAAAAAAATTTTTTTTACACTTAGTATGTTTTAGCATATTCATACATCCCCGGCCATTTATTAGGTACCCCTGTAAAATTGCTTTTTTCACTTAATTTCTAATCCCCAAATCACTGGGGCAATCAGTGATTTAGGCAGTGACAGGGTCAAGACAATCCCCTGCAGTTCAAACCGAGCTCAGTAGGGGGAAAAAAAAGGGGATTTGAGTGCCTTTTGAACGTGGCATGGTTGTTGGTGCCAGAAGGGTGGTCTGGTATTCAGAAATGCTGATCCCCTGGGTTTTCACGCACAACCATCTCTAGGGTTTACAGAGAATGGTCGAAAAAAAAAAAACATCCAGGGGAGGGCAGTCCTGTGGGGGGGAAAATGCCTTGTTGATGCCAGAGGTCAAAGGGGAAGGGGCGACGGGTTGAGCTGATAGAAAGGCAACAGTACTCAAAAGCCACCCTTTACAACAAGGTGGGCAGAAAAGCATTCTAAACGAAGTACGGCGGACTTTGAGGCAGATGGGTTACAGCAGGAAGACCACACCGGGTGCCACCCCCTTTCAGCTAAAAACAGGAAACTGAGGCCCCAAAATTGCCCAAGCTCACGAAATTGGACATAAAAGTTTGGAAAAAGTTGCCGGGTCTGCTGAGTTCGATTTCTGCGCGACATTCGGATGGTAGGGGCAAAATTTTGGCGTCAAAAACAGAAAGCAGGGATCCATCCTTTTGTATCAACGGTTCAGGCTGGGGGTGGTGGTGTCGGTGGTGGGAATATTTTCTTGGGCCTTTTGGGCCCTTGGGTCCCCAATTTTTTCCCCCTTTTCTTTTTTTCCCCCTTTCTTTTTTTTTCTTTTCTTTTTTTTTTTTTTTTTCCCCCCCCACCCCCCCCAACCCCCCGGGTCTGTCGGGTACCCGGGGGTTCGATCACCCGAAAGGCAGGGGGGAAAACCCTTTGACTGCGCTGCGGTAACGCCCCCTGCAATCAAAGGGTTTAAGCACCCGGGGGGCGGAGGGTTCCCCCGCTTCCCGGAGTTGCAGGCCTGCTTGGGGGCGGGGACAATTGCCCCCCCCCCCCCCCCCCCCCCCCCCCCCCCCCCCCCCCCCCCCCCCCCCCCCCCCCCCCCCCCCCCCCCCCCCCCCCGGGCCCCCCCCCCCCCCCCCCCCCCCCCCGCCCCCCAAACCCCCAGGTCTGCAGCAACGTCAAAAGACGTCGCTGCACACGAACGACCCGCATCGGCCGCCGTCAAAAGACGGTGCGCGGTCGTTAAGGGGTTAAATCATTGGGTCTGGCTGATTCTCTATACTAAAACCTCAGCAGTAGTCTTGCCCATTAGTGAGCCCACAAAAACTCTTGTTTGGTTTGAGTAAAAATTTAATTTACAAAAAGTCTACACTCGGCTTCCTTCTCTCCAGCATTGGATCTACCTAGTTTTATGTTTCCTAGCGGTTCAACACATCATGAAGTCATGTGCCACTTCACTTACATCACCATTCAGAAGAGAACAGCTTGATATAAGCAGAGGCCTATGACCGGTCAGTGGCTGCAACGGTGACATCACATTCAGAAGCTAAGGAAAGGTAAACAGAAGACCAGGAAGATTCAACGCTGGAGTGGAGGAAGGCGAGTATAGGCTTTTTTTCGACTTTGATTGGCATGGGCAGTTTACTTATTCAAAACAGACATCCCATGTAAGGATATAAAAATTTCTTTGAGTTCTGATTTCCTTATGAAGCTCATTCTTAAAAACTTGTGCAGCAATGGTCATTTATTCTTAGGTTATTGGAGAGTGTTGAACCTGCATTATGTTGTGGAAACTGATTATCACATTTTATAGGTTAAGGCTAAAAAGTCTTGCCAGGAAGGAACAAAAGAGTTTCTGCAAATCTTAATCAGTTGCTTAGCAACTAATGCTGTAAAATGTAAAGGTTAAGAAAAGTGTGGTTTTGTGTATTACAGCTCCAAAGCTATTGCTGGGAAAATGGGGAGAGCTACAAATTACTAGATTTTTCATTGAAATGCCATTTGCCTAGTGCACCACCAGGCCGTATAATGTGGTGGTGGCGCATTTCAAGCTGTTTCTTTGTTTATGTGGAAAAAAGCCTGTTCTAATGTGGGCAAAACACAGTATGGTAAACGGGGGAGGGTACATTTTTTTTTCTAAATAAAGTAAAATTAAAAATACCATCAAATTCTTATAATCTTGTTTACATATACAACATACAATAATGTGTTCTTCTAATGACTATTTTCCTTTAAAATAACGTTTTCATGTTATTTTGAAGGGCAGTACCGTTCTGGTGGTATCACATTTTGGTATATAGGTTTTACTTCTTCAAGCGATTATTTATTTATTTTGAGATCAATGAATTTATTTTACAGTTGATGTACTGGTTGAGCTGCAGTTTTTACTAGTACTATTTTGGAGCACATGTGACTCTTTGATCATGGTTTTCTTTTTATTTTCCCTCCCATTCTTTGGGAACTCCAAAATGCAATTCCGATCTATTAACAGTTACGTGCAAAATAATAACAGTCGAACATCAGTAATGTGTTTAATTACTGTTTTTGTCTAAAAAAAACATAACATGGTCAAAAATTAATAATTAGGTGTAGCTGAGTAATGGCAACCAACATAATCAACAGTCAGGACATGCACGCTGATAATATTATTTAATAAAAGGGAGGATTCAAATAAATAGCAGGGTGGACTTCAATTAGTGAGGTCATTCATTCTGTGAAGAAACAGATGTCAATTATGGCCCTTATTTAATGAAGGAGGTAAGCCTGCAGGTTTTAGCCCATTCTCAGTGAGTAAAATAGATTGTTCCAGACATTATACCAAAGCAAAAAGAACTTTGATCAAGAAGTTAATTGGAGGGGGGTAAAACATATCAAGAAGTGCAGCTAAAAATGTCACCAATGATTTAAAAGGCATACAAAACCAGATATATGGTAGGACAAATTATACCACCATCCAACTACAAGAATGGCAAAGAAGCATCCAATCATGAACTGCAGGGAGATCAAAGAAGATCTTCAGTTATCTGTTAGGAATGAGACAATCAGAAGGCGCCTACGTAAAGCCAAACTATTTGTTAGAAACTCTTGTAAAGTATCATTGCTGATACAAATACGTCATGAAAGGTTACAGTTTTCCAAAGAACACATTGACTGGAATAAAGAGAAATGGTGCAACATTCTATGGACCGATAAGAGCAACATTGTTCTTATTGGGTCTAAAGGCCACAGACCATTTGTCAGACAACCCATAAACAGTGAATTTAAGCCACAGTACACTGTGAAGACTGTGAAACATGGTGGTGCAAGCATAATTGTTTGGGGATGTTTCTCATACTCTGGAGTTGGGCCCATTTATCACATACCAGGCACTATGAACCAGTCCGAATATATAAAATACTGGAAGAGGTAATGTTGCCTAATGCGGAAGAAGAAATGCCCTTGAAATGGATGTTTCAACAGGAGAACGTCCCCTAACACACCAGCAAGCGGGCAAGATCCTGCTTCCATACCAACAAGATTGATGTTACGCAGTGGGAAGCCCAATCCCCAGACTTCAATCCGATTGAGAATTTGTGGAGTGATATCAAAAATGCATTTTTGTTATGCAAAACCTAAAAATGAACTGTGGGATGCCGTGCAGTCTGCTGGGGCTGGAAGACCTGTTTTCAGGTGTCAGACGTTAGTTGACTCCGTGCCACAAAGATGTAAAGCAGTTCTCAGAAATAAAGGTTACACAACTACATATTAGTTCAGTGATTGGAAGAAAAGCTAAATCTGGGAACAAATTTCAGTTTATTCTGTAAATATTCGAGTTGGATCATGGAGATGCACACACTGCTATTTTTTTGAACAGCCTATTACATTTTCTTCATTTTTAGTTTATAATTTGATATTTCTATCATGTTTTCATTTGGATGTGAATGTGCAGGACTCCTAGTGCCTTTGTGTGTATGGAAATAAATGCTGTTATGAGGATTGAGCTTTTCTCATTTGTTTGAAACATACTGCTATTATTTTGCACATAACTGTACATTTACTCTGTTAACTATTCTGGATAAATTGAGATTTTAATTGTACTTTTATGGATGTGGAGATACCAGTTGTTTTGTGTTTTTACATTTTATATTTAAATCTTTTATACTTTAAAAATGTTTGACTCTCTATGGTGCTTGACTTCTAGGGGTGCGATTCCTTGTATAATAATAATGCATTGTAGGGACAAATACTCCAAAGTAATGTGATTGTTTTCTTCAGACGTCATCTTTACATGTTTCATTATAAGACAATAGATAAAAGCTCCAGTATCTTCTCCTTGTCCATTGCAGTTTGTTGATTGATTACTGATTATCTCTTGTATCCAATCTTCCACACTCCATGATTGCTTCTCTTTAGCCCTCCCCCGTAACCTTCTTTTCTGCTGTTCACCTGTAAGTACTGGTTATTATTTGTCTTTTCTATGTGTTATGCCATTTTGTTTAGCCGATTTCTTACAGTTTTTTTAATGACTCCTGTTTTCAGCCATTTTTTTTTAATTTCCTGTTTTTGAGGAATATTGCTTTGAGTTTTCCATCCTGACACTTTTACATCTTCCATGGTCTAACTGTATGTTTTCCTACTATAGACACCCCATTTAGTTTTTTATTCCTCTATTTAATCTCTATAAACATATGCCATTAATTAAAGGGATTTTTTCACTTTCTGTGCAGGCGGAGGTTGGTTCTTCAGCAGTGACCGACATTTCAGCTTTTCTACTCCTAGCTTTGCCTGTTAGAGGCACAATCAAATATCAGCAGCACACTACTAGCACTCGAAAGCAATCAAAAGGCACATAGGAACTATTGGAAAAGCATTTCTGCTACTTTGAATACATGAAAATTTGAGGTTCTTAGTGTATATTTTTGATCAGGTGGGAACCTACGCTATTTATTACCTCTCTGTGTCTTTTCAGACCTCCACATTTCAGGGAAAGTAGATTCCAGCTACAAGGTACTCTGCACTGATTTAAAAGCCTGTGCAGGTGGGCGGAGTACAAAAGCCTAAATAGGGCAGCAATTCCCCCATACAAACAGTCTAACAAACAATAATAGTTTCTATGAGGAAACCACGCTGAATTTCCAAAGCAGATTATCTGCCTCCTATACCCTATAATAGACCGCACGGAAAACACCTCAAATAATTGACATGTCTCATACCATGAGCACTGAAAATAAGCAAGTTAAATCAGCGACATGTGAACGAGGAGGCTGATTTCACATTGGTATCAATGGGATACGCTTTACAGTTGTTTTTGTTTGTTTTTTTAGGAGGATTATGCTCGGAATCCGCCCAAAAACAGCATAAAAATGGTGTGTGAACATAACCATAGATGGAGAGAAGCTGAGCTCTGTGATAAATGGGCTTATGTGTTCTGATGCTGAATTTCTGAGGAAAAAACAAAAAATTTTAAGAGTGAAACTAAATGTCATGCTTACCTCGCTTATATTCAGTGACAGACAGTTTGCCCTGAGGGAAACCCCCAGATTTCTGCTAAGGCATTCCACTTTGTTCTCGATTCAGATTTACTGTGTTTTAGGATGCATATTAGCACCACTGAATGGAGTATCCTCACTTTCAATGCATTTTTCATGTTGTCTATACCCGAAAAACACTTAAAGGGGTTTCACCATGAATGAATATTGAGTGCACGGGTCACTCACAGCTATTTGTGAGCCGACTCTGCATGAGAAGGAGCACCGCCCTCCCAATTGTTACACAAGGGTCGGCTCGCAGTTAGCTAGCTTCGAGCGAACTGTGCAGTCAATATTCGATTGTGGTAACAACCCTTTAAGTAACTGAGTGGCAATTGATTTTTTAGTTTAACATTTGTGTCAGTAAAAATATGCGCCACATTTCAAAAGGTAAACTACTGTGCATATTCCCATTGAAAACATTGGGATGCACTATACACACTTTTTTCATGCCTATTCTCACAGGGAATATATGTGGGAAAATTACTTTGTGTGAGACTAGCATTACAGCTCCTGGACGGATCTAATTACAAGATTAAGGACTATAAGGTATCCTGTTCATGGTGAGGCTAAGCCAAATACAGGCACCCTATACACACTGAAATGCACACTACACCTGCTGTAGATAATGTTAATGGGGTTTTGCCGCGATCTAATGTTGACGTGGGATCCTCCAAAAAGGGGTATTTAATCACTTTTCTAAATATATGTGATTAAAAAAAGTGTCGCCTGTGAGAGCTGCAGCCTGGCTTAGATCCCCTTAGTTTCCTGATTGTTTACATTACCTACGACCAGGAGCTGATCTGGCCGAGCTTGCGTTGTTTGCACTTCTTATCTGATGGCAGGGCACATGAACCAGCTTTGAAGAGAGCGGGGAGAACAAAGCAGTGCTTCTGGGCATGTGCACTAGCTGTGCTCTGTGTCAGAGCCTGTGTCTGCTGTATAGAGAATCCTCTGGTTGAAATGTAATTATCAGTCAGCTCTGTGGTCAGCCCTTCTGCCTCCTCCCCTGCACCAGTCACTCCCTGTATTGTTTACTTATATAATTACAGTACAGCAATTCTGTATTTCCTACCCTCCCCCCTGCAGCAGTTCTTGCTCGGATCTCATCTTCTCTCCTGAGCAGATAAGAGGGAGAACACAAAACCTGTAGAGCTTGTGCACAATACAGTAATCCTCTGTGGTTTAGCCAAACAACATGTTTGCTCAACTATAGAGACTGAATATCAGCCTCGGTAGTTTGTATAGGAGGTGGTGCAATGACATCCCGGAGGAGATACTTGTTTTTTTAAACACAGGAACACAACGCCCCTTTTTTCAAGACTTAAGAGTACTGTGTCAGCCTATTAGGTAAGGAACTCACTTCTTGGCAAAACCCCTTTAACTACATCAGCACATCACATGATTCTGCAGCCTCAGAATGCACTTACTACATCCCTTGAACTGCATCTTGTATTAACACTCGATTGCAGCACCAACATACAAAACAAAAGAACAAGCACCTCCAAATTAAATATGGCGTGCTCTCCTAGATGTCACTAAAACCAAAAAAAAGAAGCCTTTTTTTATTACATTTGGATCAGTTAAGTTGTATTATGATTGGTGTGCAACGCCTTGTAGGGCTAATTGACACCACTCCTATCGCTCTCCCATGTTGGCTTCATCAGTTTATCAGTCAGTAAGCAGGAGTTCAGATTTGGGACCTTGTTGCAGGTATCCATTTGGATACCAGAGAAAAGAATCCTGTTGCATTTTGTGACAGATCCACGTGGCAAGCGTCACTTTGCTGTTTACCAATTATATACATTTCTGTGCCAGACAAAATAACGCAGTGGACTACACTATTTTGTCTGGCACATCATAAAGTCCAAACTATGTTTGCCCGACTGTTCCCTATCCATCGTGGAATTTATCAGAATACTTTATTCTGATATGCAAAACAATACTCGCAGTGAGGTCCCAAATGGGACCAAAGCACAAAAGGCGATATGTCCGAAAAGAGGCGCCACCACGTTAGTTTTAAATCGCATTAAATCAGTGTAAAGTGTACCTGAATGAAAGAACCTGTCAAAAATTTGGCATCTGGTATACCTTGCATAGTAAAATTGCTGCATGTATCTAGGCACATTGCATAATTTAGACGCATAGCATATCATTGCTAGGTTACTTAATACGCCTACTTTAGGCGTATTCAAATGTGTTGTGCCTGGCGTATAATGAACCTAGTTTTTGTATACTACAGTTTACTTATATAGAGAATAGGGCGACAACAGTTCTTTTGGCACAAATACACCAAAACAATGACACATTCATATTGGGACATGTCGCCCAAAGTGAACCCAGCCTTAGTCAGCTCTCAGCCATCCCCCTAAGAAATGTTTGGCTGCAGTGTGATGTGATTACTGCTCCTTTCTTCTTCCAGAAGACATGCCACCACGACTATAGCTTTTTTTATACTGCAACTTTTCAAAACTCGCCCATTCTTGGCAGCATCTGTCACCACGCTTTCACAATCAGTAGACAGTGATGAAGGCAGCGGCTCAGCATTTTCCTTCTTCCTCTTCCTTACAAGTGTGCAGCCCCTCTGGTTGGTTGAGCAGTAGAAAGCAGCCCCTGCTGACTAATTCTCTAGCAAACAGGGCTGCCTGGGCCATGCCTGTGCAGCTTACTGCCCTGCTCTTTGCTCACCACACGCCAGAGAAATCAACTGTGTGTGTAACCCCTGTAGTGCTTATTGAAGTGAATGTACAGTCGAGCAGGCGTGGCGCACAGCTTCCTCTTTCTTCCCCTTGCATGTCTCTGATTCACAAGTCTGCAGCATTCTAATTGGTTGAGCAGCAGACAAATTGCCCCTGCTGATGGATGCTCCACCGTCAGCACTGCCTGTGCTCACTGTCACGTCCGCGTAGCTTGCTGCCTTGTTCTGAAGTCCATCCACTGCAGAGAAGTGTACCGTGTGTGTCATTCTCTGATTGACAACACATTTACTGGCAAGTCCAGCAGCAGGCAAGGGGGTATAGAAAAAAATGTTGTGCCTAGTCATACAAAGTCATGTTCCTGTTGTAATATACTGCAATAGAGGGAGAAGAATGTAAGATCTGTATCAAACTCTATTTAGAGGAGAAAAGTTTGTTGAAATGTGCACATAGGCCCAACAGTAAGGCTATTTTCGCACGGCGTACTTTAGGAGATATTTTGGGGCATAATTGCGCTACAATACGTCCTGTAATTACAGTAATCGAGCTATGATTACCTGCCGTCTTCCCCGCCGCGTATTGAACATTGGCAGAAAGAAGTGACGTCACTTTTTTCCAGCATATACACAGCATGGTTAATGAAAGTGAATGGGGCCGCCCGCCCTTCCCCCACACTTTAGAAGAACGCGTTGATCAGCGCGTTCTTCTAAACACGTGACATCTTACGGCACGCACAAGGGGCTATGTGAACATACCCCAAGTAGGTAAATAGGAAGGCAGGGACAGCAAAGTATTTTTCAGTCCAATGATTAACCAGTTCAAGAATTTTTATTTTGCCTGGCCCTTTATAAATGTGACCTTCATTGTGAGCAGCATTTTCTGAATGTGATCACACTAGAAACCTGGAGAAAGTGCATTTCTTGCAAGTCTATATTCACACATAGAAGAGTTGTGGCAGACATTTCTGTGACAGAAAATCGGCTCCATACTTCTTAATGGGGTTGTTTCTGCAAGCAGCATCTAAATGTCTGCGAGCCCTAATCAGATAAATGTGCAATAGAAAAAAAAAAAGAGACCACTCCCTAGCTCAAGTATTGGGACTTGGATATAATAGTTAGTATATAATCTCCTATACCAGACCTGGGCATTGTACGGCCCACAGGCCGCATCCGGCCCTCTAGCTGGTCGGATGCGGCCCGCGGCGTACAATGTCCAGGTCTAGTAATAGTAGCGCTGACAGCCGGCCGCCGCGGGGCGTCAGCGCTACTGTTACCCGGCATTTGTGAGTTGGGCAGTGACACAATGAAGTCAGCTCATCGCGCCGCTGCCTCTCCTTGGCGCATGGAGTAATTACTCTGTGCAGCCGAGGAGCTGCCGGAGGAGCGTCCCGGTGCTGGCGTCGTGATGACATCATCACACCGTCAGCCTCAGGCAGAAGAGGGAGACAGTCAGCGGGGAAGCAGGTATGCTGGTAAGGTATTAGTGTTATTTTTAATTTTGTTATTTTTAATTTCTATATACCTGCCTGTGGGGAGCAATAAATCTCTATATACCTGCCTATGGGGAGCAATAAATATCTATATACCTGCCTATGGGGAGCAATAAATATCTATATACCTGCCTATGGGGAGCAATAAATATCTATATACCTTCCTATGGGGAGCAATAACTATCTATATAGTTGCCTATGGGGAGCAATAACTATATACCTGCCTATGGGGAGCAATAAATCTCTATATACCTGCCTATGGGGAGCAATAACTAAATACCTGCCTGTGAGGAGCAATAACTATCTACCTGCCTGTGGGTAGCAATAAATATCTATACACCTGCCTATGGGGAGCAATAACTATCTATATACCTGCCTATGGGGAGCAATACGTATGTATATACCTGCCTATGGGAAGCAATAGCTATCTATATACCTGCCTATGGGGAAAAATAACTATATACCTGCCTATGGAGAGCAATAAATATCTATATACCTGCCTATGGAGAGCAATAAATATCTATATACCTGCCTAGGGGGAGCAATAAATATCTATATACCTGCCTATGGGGGGCAATAGCTATCTATATACCACCTGTGGGGAGCAATATAACTATTTATATACATGCCTGTGGGGAGCAATAACTATCTATATACCTGCCTGTGGGGAGCAATAACTATATAACTGCCTAAGGGTAGCAATAAATCTCTATATACCTGCCTATGGGGAGCAATAACTATATACCTGCCTATGGGGAGCAATAAATCTCTATATACCTGCCTATGGGGAGCAATAACTATATACCTGCCTATGGGGAGAACTATCTATATACCTGCCTGTGGGGAGCAATAAATATCTATATACCTGCCTATGGGGAGCAATAACTATATACCTGCCTATGGGAGCAATACGTATGTATATACCTGCCTATGGGGAGCAATAAATATCTATATACCCGACTATGGGGAGCAATAACTATATACCTGCCTGTGGGGAGCAATAACTATCTATATACCTGCCTATGGGGAGCAATAACTATAAACCTGCCTGTGGGGAGCAATAACTATCTATATACCTGCCTATGGTTAGCTATAACTATATGCCTGCTTGTGGGGAGCTATATTTATATACCTGTCTATGGGGAGCTATAACTATATACCTGCCTGTGGGGAGCAATAACTATATACCTGCCTGTGGGGAGCAATAAATATCTATATACCTGCCTATGGGGAGCAATACGTATGTATATACCTGCCTATGGGAAGCAATAACTATCTATATACCTGCCTATGGAGAGCAATAAATATCTATATACCTGCCTGTGGGAAGCAATAACTATCTATATACCTGCCTATGGGGAGCAATAACTATCTATATACCTGCCTGTGGGTAGCAATAACTATCTATATACCTGTCTATGGGGAGCAATAACTATCTATATACCTGCCTATGAGGAGCAATAACTATAAACCTGCCTATGGAGAGCAATAAATATCTATATACCTGCCTGTGGGGAGCAATAACTATATACCTGCCTATGGGGAGCAATACATATCTATATACCTGCCTATGGGGAGCAATAACTATCTATATACCTGCCTATGGGGAGCAATAAATATCTATATACCCGACTATGGGGAGCAATAACTATCTATATACCTGCCTGTGAGGAGCAATAACTATCTATATACCTGCCTATGGGGAGCAATAACTATAAACCTGCCTGTGGGGAGCAATAACTATCTATTTACCTGCCTATGGGTAGCTATAACTATATGCCTGCTTGTGGGGAGCTATATCTATATACCTGTCTATGGGGAGCTATAACTATATAC
Organism: Phyllomedusa bahiana; assembly: GCA_025379985.1. Classification (NCBI taxonomy): domain Eukaryota; kingdom Metazoa; phylum Chordata; class Amphibia; order Anura; family Hylidae; genus Phyllomedusa; species Phyllomedusa bahiana. The sequence continues at coordinate 19,936 of JAODAL010019332.1, read as the reverse complement.
CTGCCTGTGGGGTGCTATATATATATATACCTGCCTGAGGGGACCTATATCTATTTATATACCTGCCTGCCTGAGGGTACAGAGTAAGTTTCCAAAAAAATAAACCACAAAAATCGATTTTTTTTTTCAAGTTTACCCTATGTTTTTTTTTTTGTTTTAGTCCAGCCCTCTAAAACCATCCCACTTTCTTATGCAGCCCCATGGAAAAATTAATTGCCCAGCCCTGTCCTATACACTAACCTTAATGAGTTGTGCAGGAAGAGGCACAACACTCAGAAGAGCCTACAGTTAATTGAAGAACTGATGGTGGTGAGGATCGCTGCTGTCTGGTTGCAATGCCCTGGAGCCGTCATGGATATAGATATGCAGGTAATAGAACATCCAATGAATTACCACTGCATTCCCGTAGTTCAACAACCCAAATGACTGCGCTGAACCTCTTATTCAGTTATCAGGATTTTATTTCCTGATAATTGAATAAGAGGTTCAGCGCAGTCATTTTGGGTTGAACTACGGGAATCCAGCGGTAATTCATTGGATGTTCCATTACCTGCATATCTATTCAGATAAATGAGACACTGCAACAACCCCATGTGAATATACCTTAATCTGTTTCTTTAGCACTAGAGGGCACTACAGGCCTGATCTAATTGCATGCACCTTTCTTGAGTGAGACATTTTGCCTTTCAGTTCATTCCCCTGTTTCTAGCTGGGGTTAGAGCCGATTATATCACTTGCTGTGAAAGTAGTAAGGTATAAAAACTTGTGCTCTACCTGGCTCAGCCTCATTATAAAGAATAGGACTAATGTCACTGTATATACTGGAGTGTATGTTCTTTTAAAAACAATTTCTGAATATTAACTTTATAAAGGATAAGAATAGTCTATTAGTTTAAATATCAAAATCTGAGGGTAATGAGAGTAAACCTGAGGATTAGCCACCATACTAGCATATTCTGTACTATCATAATCTTATCACTAAAAAGGAGCACAGTACTATAATGGGACGTTTACAAGTGACAAATACCGGTCGGTTATGTGACTGGTACTTGCACTGTTTTGCGGCCTTCCCCACTGCTGCGGAGGGGACGGCTTTTCTCCGCGATGAGCGGAGAAAAGCCCTCCCCCTTCACATTGAGATGCACATATTCGGTCCGGAAACCTGACAGAAGATTGTGCATATACAATGTTTTGCGGGCGGTAAAACCGCCAGGCGGAAACCCCGTGCCGTGGGGGCTTCTGCGCAGGTTTTCCATTTCGCCGGTTTCTGCTAATTTTCGGACGGTTTTCCAGGCGGTCCTCAACGCCGCAAACCGCCTGAAAAACCGGCCGAGGGTCATGCCCTAACTGAAATTAGATATCACAGAACCCAAAATGCAATTGTTCTTTGCAGTGGTGTAGCTAGAACTTTTGCTGCCCAGCGTTGTTGCTAAGTTTGCTGCCCCTTTTTATAAACCATACACCCAGTTTTCTAGGCACTTTTTTTTTTTCCACAAGACCCTCCTCACAATTATTAAGCATAATTACCACTTTAAAAGTCACAATATTCTAAAAAAAATCCAACCTTTTCTACTTTTCTGGAGCCATGTAAGGTTTTATTTTTTTTTTTTGTGAGATAGCTTTACATTTGTAACAAATTGGGTTACTTCAAGATTTTTTAAATAATTTTTTATTACTTTTTTGCAAGGCTGGATACAAAAAAATGCAATTCTAGCATGGTTTTTATTTTTTGCAGTACGGATTTAATAACATAATAAATATTAAAGATTGGATCATTATGGACATGGCAATACCTATTATCTGGACTTTTTTAATATTTTTATTGAGGAATTTCTGTTTGTTTTTGCAGCAGACCGCCCAGTTCCCACACTTGCTACAGCTATGTTTCTTTTCATAAAAATTTTGGAGGACGAGAGGAGTACCCCATTCAGGACACCCATCTATTAACCAGAATGGAAAACTACTCTGTACACGTACCCGCCAGTTACCACTACATTTTCACACCAGCAGCCATAATGGGAAAATGCTGGCTTCCTTTGGCAAGATTAATTATTTGCCTGTAACACAACATGGACACTCACTGGACTGTGTAATGGGGTTTTGTGGTTACTAAAAAAAAAAAATTATGCTCTTGGTGTCCCATTTGAAAAAGACCTAAACTCGCTTCTATTCCAGCATTTGCTCTCTCCGGTCTCCTGTTTACCTTGATCTTCTTCTTCGGTTACAGTTGCGATGGTCACGTGTCTCTGCTTACATCACCGTTCAGAGCCGTTCATTTCCGAAAGGTGATGTAAATGAGTGGAACGAACGTAACGTTGCAGCTATTTAGTGGTTGCAGCAGTAACGCTCCAGCTAGGAAGAAGAAGAAGGTAAATGAAAACCCAGAGTTGGACCGTAGGAGCAGAGGAAGAGGAGTATAGACTTTGTTTTTTTTAAACAGGGACCAGTTGTTTATTTTTTTTTAGGAACCAGGAAAACCCTTTAAGTGAAAGGAATGATTTAAAGACCGCAAAAACTAAAAAGCCTTATGGCATGGCGAGGGTTATTGGTCGGTTTTTCAGACCGTTTGCGGTTTTAGGAACTGTATGAAAACCGACATGCAATGCTCCCCTGTAGACTTTAGTAGAAAATTCATTCAGCAGTCCCCACTGAACAGATTCTCCGCCGGATCGCTGGCATTCCTAAAACCTTAGAACATGTTAATTCTTCCTCCTGGTTTACGGGCAGAACATGAACATGTGGGTGCGAAGGGGGAGGGCTTGAATCCGCAAACTGTGGACAAAAGCCACCCCCTGCGTGACAAAAAAAGAAAAAATACTGATCAGGAAATCTGACCGGTATTTGGTCTTTGCTGTGTAAAGGGGTTGTCTCACTACAGGGATTGCTTTATATGTTAAAGATCTTGCAAAAACGAGTCCCTTTGCAATATATGTCCAATAACCGTGTCGTATTTATTCCTAGATATCCCCTTTTGTATGGGCTTCATCAGCTCCTCAGGTCGCTATAGCTACAGACCTGTTCAATCCCTCCTGATAGGCTGCCAGCACTGGTTGCTATAGCTACAGACCTGGCTTCTACTGCAGCCTAGTAGAAGCCAGTAAACACGCCCCTGAATTCAACTCGAAAAATAAAAGAAGACTGAGGGGAGATGAATCAATGTAGTGAGACAACCCCTTTAATTAGCATTGCCAAGCTTGGAAGTTTTCAATTAATGTGTTCTAGAACCACAGCGGTCTCTTTATTTATACAGTCTTGTTTCCCTTTTCTGTATGCTTATATTAATTAAATTACTAAAGGTCATAAGAGAAAGGTAAATGTTAGAGATAAAAATCAATTTTAACAAAATGAAGAAAATTCAATATAGACAAAAAAGAAAAAAAAGGCTGACCAGACTTGACCAACACCAAAATAGATCATAAAAAATGTGAATCACTTCTCCAGTTAAAGTAAAAAAAGTTGTGCTTTTCCTATTCCATAACTTTGCAGCGTTTCAGCTCTACAGTAGAGTTTTTCCCAGCAATGTGACACATACATAGGAGGGTTTGTAAGCCCAACAGCTAACTAGCATGCATAAAAATAATTGGCAAACTGCATACAGAATACGTGGGGAAAAAAGTGTAAAGCATGCTTTCATATAATGTGAACATAACATACAGTATATATGATCATTGAATTCATAAGAATCGATAACTTTTGTATATAGAAAGCGAAACAAATGTCCTTATGTAGATTAAGGTGATTCAATATAGCTGTGCATATAAATAATCAATGAAGAGGGAGGGATCACTCACCAATGAAGAATATGAAACCGTATGCCTGAGAACACTGCGATCTCATGACCACAATCACATGACTCAAGGCATCCACCGCTGGTAAATGTTGTGTTATTTTGTGTGGTAAATTAGATATAATCAAATGTCCATGCATGCACAATGAAGTGCCCAGTGCTAAACATGACTGTGTTAGTTTGGTATAACATATTGTGCATATGCAAGAAGGCAACTACCCTATTTCCCCGAAAATAAGACGGTGTCTTATATTAATTTTTGCTCCTAAAGACGCGCTAAGACATATTTTCAGGGGATGTCTTATTTTTCCATGAACAAGAACCCATATTTATTGTTGAACAAAAAATCAACATGTATTAATATACTGTAGTGATTTCATCACAAACATCAGCATAAGCAGCCAAACTCTGAATTGCATTAAAAAAATGCACTAGGTCTTATTTGCAGGGAAACAGGGTATGTTGCAAAAAGAACAAAGGGCTTTAAAAGAAAAGCGGTCTGGCTGTTGTCTAGTTATATACTGGTTATATGTATTTATGTCTTTATTTTTGTACATATCTTCTTCACTTTTATTTTATTGAGATTGTGTATTTATTCACACCATTTAGCCCACTATTTTATGACTGGTTGGGAGTACATACATTAGTGGCCCCTATTAAAAACTTTTTTAAGTCAGTAACGACTACAGCTCTTTTTAATGAACTATATTCAATTCTAATCTAATTACTGAGTTACACCATTTACCCAGATGCCAAATTTTGCAGGAATGAAGAGATAGTCAAGGAGACATCCGTAAATATATTAGCAAGCAGCAGTCCAAAGGTGAAAATACATTGGGCATCTGTAATGTGACCACGACACGATAAAGAACTGCATGTGCCCCACTCCATGTTTTTTATTACCTTGATTACTGGCTACACAAATTTCTAGGTCAACATCGGCAAAACTGTACAGCCATTAACAATGAATTAATAATGGATAACATTGTTAATGGCCAGACAGTTCTGCTGGTGTTGACTGGCAAATTTGGACAACCACTAACAAAAAACACGAGTGCAGCCCCCCTTATATTTGGTTCCTGGCCACATCTTGGCTGCGCCATGGCCACCACGTATATTTCCATCCTAAGAAATTACCACGAGACATCTGTATAGAGGATAGTTGTAGTGAGAATAGTTATGTAGGCATGTTGTCATATGTAAGTATATATGACTGTGGCACATAAGCTTCAATTTTTAGTTTGGCTCAAATTTGGAAATTTGCTTCACACTCTACACCCGATACACTAATCTTTGTCAGCAAAGTAGGTGATCGGTTAGGGTGGGTTCACACCATGACGCAGCCACGGCGGACCCATATGGAATAATACAGCAAATCTATGTCTGCATGGGCTATGTTTGCTCTATTTCCCAACGACATGCACATTTCCTGTGGTACTCAATAGCATAGTAGACTATGCTATTGAGTCCTGTAAGATAGAGCACACAGGGCTACATCTGCTCTATTATTCCCTATGGGGCCGCCATTTCTGTATTCCAGTATTCGCATGGATTCCATTTTTCATAGTACCCTGACTGATACCTGCAATGTAGCTATGAACATTGTGTGAACCCATCCTTATGCTGACTGTGGTCCAATCCCCAGACGCTTCTGAGGGAAGAGGCCAGGCTGCACATTGTTTCCATACTGTCAAATACAGTAAAATAAATCATCATCCTGTACCTTGGCTTTCTCAACTCGAATGCCAGTGGCCTCCATTGTTCATTATAGGAAACTACAACTCCCAGCATGCTGTAGAACTGTGGGGTCTGTTTCTCTTTCAATTCTTTAGAAGTTGGGAGGTATAGATAGAATTCCTACATATCTCTCAGTAATGATTCCGTCCCAAGGATGTCACTATGATGAGTCATTATGAAGCAGCTGTCTGTCTTTTGCAGCAGATTTTGGGTGGGCAGGAGCAAAACAAATTGCAGTAAACTACTGAGAACATGTTAATTTTCCTCCGTTTATATTGCGACTTATAAATTTGGCCAGGTTGCCTTTACTGTTATGTCACAAAGAGGTAACACCAAGGAGAAATGGGGGTGGACACCTAAAGACATGCAAACTGGGCACCACTATTACAATTAAGTAATAGCAATATCTATTACTTGTTCAATAATCGTAAATTTATCATATTTCACATGACTTAACAAAGAAATGTACAGTAGCATTCATTCATGAAACACCCAAATTTAAGTAACTGTATCCAGAGTTGAAAAGAAAAGATGCATATTAGGAAATTCTCGTTATTTTCTTCTTAGCTTTTAAAGAGAACCTGTCACATGGTTTATGCCCCCCTGGCTGAGGACAGAACAAGCTCGTGTCAGACCTGCTGTTTCCAGCGCTGTGTCCATTATTCTGTAAGATTCTGTAGTTTCCATGTATTTAATGCTCAAATCTGCAGTTTTCAGCCAGAAGAGTCATTCGAAGAGTCAGTTTTTTTCAAACCACGCCCACCTGAGGCTAGCCCCGCCCACCTCAACTGATAAACCTGTTACTTTTAATAGGCATAAACATGTTAATAACTGTCAGTGGGCGGGGCTAACACCTGCTAAATAATAAGATTTGGGGGTTAAATCTCAAAACTCCCAGCATCTTACAGAATAAGGGAACAGGCTGGAAACAGTAGGTCTGTCACTAGCTTGTGCTGCCCTCAGCAAGGGGGCATAACCTATGTGACAGGTTCCCTTTAAACAGCATGCCATTATAGTTCCAACTTTCTCTGCTGATTGTATAGCGTTTAAAGGGGTTGTCTCACCACGCTGTTTCACAGAGCCACAAACGGTTTTCATTCATGCATCCTGTCTCTTCTTAGTCAAGCTGTGGGTGGTTATATGGCAGTGATTAGTATATCAGCTCCCTAATCAAAGGTCAGCTAATTGCACTGACATGAGAGCAGGAGATGTTTATCTACAGTCCAGAGAAGCTTCAGAGCTTAAGTAAACAACAAAAGTAATTAGTCTCCTTTGTTTGTTAGATCAGATAGCACTCAAGCTGTCTGGTCCTGTGTGCTAACCTGTGTGATGTCGTCATCCATGCTATCAGATAAGACAAACAGCAGGGGAGAGTAGGGCACAGCAGGTCGGTAAACTAGAGAAATCTGAGTACACTGATAAAATCACTTTTTTTCCTCCCAAAAAAGAAAATAAACAAGCAGATTATTGAAAACATCTTCATTTACTGTTCCCCTAAGTTCTGGTCCCCGGACTTGGACTGCAATATTGAGCCCCATTAAAAACAATTTCCCCTACACTGTGGATAAGGGCGATGGGGGGAGTTGGATGAGACGGCTTCGCCCACATCCCGCTTAGTACTAACCACATCATGCTGTACATTTCTAGACAGCGCTTTGATTTGGGTACTGACTGAGTATAGCAGGGGATGCTCTGCTACACTGGTGAATGGGTGGGACAACATCATTCTCCCCAAACCTCCACCCCCTGGCTAGTAAGGTCACTAGTCCTCTACAGTATAAACTAGGTGTCAAGTCCCCTTCTATTGGCCCACATATACAAATGCCTAAGTGTTTCTGTTTAGGTCGAGACTTGTCAGTTAAAGGGGTTGTCTCACCATGCTGTTTCATAGAGCCAGCCAAAAGCAGCTTTCATTCATGTATCTTATCTCTTCCTGGTCAGGCTGTGGGTGATTAGTATATCAGCTCTAGTATTCAAAAGTCTGCTAATTACTGTAGATAAACATCTTCTGCTCTGATGTCAAAGACCAGAGAGCTGCAGAACTAAAGTAAACAAAAGTAATTAGTCTTCTTTGTTTGCTAGATCAGATAATACTCAAGCTGTCAAGCTGCTGGCAGTTCTGTGTGGTAACCTGTGTGATGTCATTGCTATTATCAGATAAGATGAACAGCAGGGGAGAGCAAGGCAGAGCAGTTCTCATAGTGAAGAAGTGTTTCTCCTTTGGAGATTGAATCCTTTTTGTCCCCTTGTCTTTTGAGGGGGCTTTACATAAAATAGCTTTTCCCCATACTTTTTGTAGGGGGCATTTATATACTTATATACATTAATCATGTCCCCCTGTAGCCGTCTTTTTTCTTAAGGCTAAACAAGTTTAATTCTTTTAACCTCTTCACATAACTGAAATGCTCCATTCACCTTATTAGTTTGGTTGCTCGTCTTTGCATTTTCTCCAGCTCCACTACATGCTTTTTTGTAAACTGGAGCCCAGAACCGAACAGCGTATTCCAATGCTTTATACAGTGGTAATATTACATCCCTTGTCCGCGAGTCCATGCCTCTTTTAATACACTCCAATATCTTGCTTGCCTTAGAAGCTGCTGATTGACATTGCATGCTGCTCTGTAATCTATGATCTACAAGAACGCCCAGATCTTTCTCAACAAACGATTCTCCCAGTTTTTCCCCCCTAGTACATATGATGCCTGCAGATTATTAGTACCAAGATGCAGAAGTTTACATTTATCAACTCTGAACCTCATTTGCCAAGTGGATGCCCAAGCACTCAGTGTGTCCAGGTCTGCTTGCAATTTATGAGAATCTTCCATAGATTGCACTACCCTGCATAGCTTGGTGTCATCTGCAAAAATAGAAACTGTGCTATTAATCCCCTCCTCTATATCATTAATAAATACACTGAATGAAAGAGGACCCAATACTGAGCCCTGTGGCACATCACTCATAACCGGAGACCACTCAGAGTAGGAATCATTTATCACCACTCTCTGAGTAGGATCTGATCCAGTTTTTAAACCAATTACACACTTATTTCTAACACAATACATTTTAATTTACCCAATAAACACTTATGAGGGACAATGTCAAACGCCTTTGCAAAGTCTAAAAACACTATATCTACAGCCACCCCACTATTCAGACTTCTACTCACCTCTTCATAAAAAAAGATGTGGTTGGTCTGACAACTTCTGTCCTTAGTAAATCCATGCTGGCAATCACTTACCGTATGTACTCATATATTCATAAGACCGCATAGGCAGCGTGATGACACAGCATGCTGCCTGTGCCGGATACTCCGGAAGGCCACAAGTTTGCTTGCGGCCTTCCAGAGTCCTATTGCAGGGCAGGGAGCGCTCACTCTCTGCTCCACAATAGTATTTTCAGCTGTATGCACTCCCAGAGGAGTCACGTACAGCTGAAGAGATCTCCGCCAGCGCCTGGGCCATGGCAGCGCCCGGATGCCGATGGTGACTGGAGTATAAGCTCTTGGGTGTAAGTCATCTGGGCCTGGAGCCTTGTTCACATTCAGTTTATTTAACTTGTCTTGGACCATTTCTACACTCAGCCAGTTTATTATATTAGTTGGTGGATTAACAGTACTGGCACCTCCACCATCAGCTCTAGTACTGCACCTATTAGTACTGACACCACCTACATGCGCTTTGGGCCCGCCCACATCAGATCCTTTCTCCTCATTAGTATATACTGAGCTGAAGAACCTATTTAGTACCTCTGCCTTCTCTTGGTCACCAGTGACCAGCTCCCTATTACTGGTATTTAAGGGTCCTACATGCTCTAACTTTGGCTTTTTGGCAATTTTGTGTTTAAAGAATTTCTTGGGGTTTGTCTTGCTTTCCTTGGCCACTTGCCTTTCATTTTGTATTTTTGCTGATTTGATCATTTTTTTTACAAATTTTATTAGGCTCTTTGTAATTTTCAAAGGCTGATGCTGACTCCTTATTTTTTAAATGCCCTTTTTATTACTTATTGCCCTTTTAACGGAAGGTAGAAGCCATGTTGGATTTAATTTTAATCGCCGATACTTGTTTCCTATAGGAATACAGTTTGCTATAAATTTCCCCAGAATATATTTAAAGCCCTTCCAATTGGCTTCTACATCATTATTTGATAATAATTGCTCCCAGTCTATGTCATGTAGTGCAGCCCTCAATAAGGGGAAATTGCCCTTTTCAAAATTAAATGTTTTTGTCCTCCCGTTCTATGTTTGTTTTTCCCAATTTAGACTAAAATGAATTATGTTGTGGTGGCTATTACCAAGGTTTTAAGAAACAGTGACCGCTCCAGCAAGTTCTGCTGTGTTAGAAATTACCAGATCCCAAAGAACATCTCTTATAGTGGGATCCTCCACAATCTGGCCCATAAAATTATCCTGTAACTAGTGCAGGAACTTCCTCTCCTTTGCAGGTGAAGCAGAACCATGACCCCAGTCAATATCGGGGTAATTGTTGTCGCCCATTATTACCAGAGTATCGGCCTGTGCCGACCACTCCATTTATTTATGCAGCTGATCCTTTAGCTTTTCAGTGGTTTGCGGGGAGGGGGAGGGGGTGGGGCTATAGATTACAGCAAAAATATTATTTTCTGAATTAACTCCCCATTGTATTTGCACTACAAGCCTCTTGTACACTTGTCTTCATATCACTCCTTTCATACAGACTCACTCCTCCTCTCTTCCTGTTTGCCCTGTCCTTTCTAAATAGAATAAAACCTTGAAGGTTGACAGCCCACTCATGCTAGGAGTTCAGCCATATCTCAGCAACACCAACCACGTCAATCTGCTCTTCTAGAACTAGCACCTTAAAGGGGTTTTGCCACGAAGTAAAATTGACATGGGAAGCTTGCAAATGAAATAAACATTTTCACCATTCATTATTATTAAAAATTCTGCAGCGTTTTTGTTTTAGCTGCTCCCTTAGTGATCCATTGTTTACAGCTCATCTCCAGGGGATACGACCAGGGTTGAGAGCTCCTCAGTCCTGGTCACACATGCTCAGTCATCACCTCTCCTCTGAGGCAACTACTGAGTGTTCATACCCCAGGTTCTGTCATTCTACTCCCGTCCTCTGTGCTCCTTAGTAATTAGTCAAACAGTGCAAATAAATAAAAAAGAAATATCAATCAGGTCTGTGCATTGATAAAAAGGAAAAAAAAATCCACAGGTTTGGTTCCTGTAAGGATTTGAACCAAGGACCCTTGTGCCTGGAGGCAAAAACTTTACCTCTCAGCTACTCACAATGCTTTATATAAGCAGACCTTTATTCGAATAAAAAGAGGAAAGGCCTGGTGATGTCATCCTGCTGGGTCACATGATATGCAATTCAAACAAATCACACACGCCCCCTTCTGAGCCCACAGAGCTGAAGCTGGATGCAGGAGGTATGAAATGAGATCGTGGCAAAACCCCATTAAGCTTCCCCCATTTTGCTTGCTAGACTTCTGGCATTTGTGAACAGACACTTTAAATTCCCTTCAAATTTTACACTTTCAGTCAACGGTATGGATTATATATAACACATTCATTAGACGCCATGGGATTATACATTACCTGTTCAGTAAATAGTATGGGATTATACATTACACCTTTAGTAGACGGCATGGGATTATACATTACATATTCAGTAGATGGTATGAGATTATATATAGATATTGTGGGCACCTATATCTTCAATGCTGGTTTGTAACACATGGATCTCCTTATCCACTGCTCTAGTCCACCCCCCACAGTTCACGTCTCCACCCGCAGATATAGTCTTCCACGTCTCTAACCGACTTACCCATGCATTTTCTAGATTGTCCTCTCTCCTCATCCCTAGTTTAAATACTCCTTCACCCCTTCTAGAATGCTCTCCTCCAGCACAACAGACCCCCTTCCAGAAAATTGCCATCAATGCTGTCCATTATCCCGATAAACCGCAATGAAGATTCAAAAAATAACAGGTTTTTTAGATAAATAAATAAATTAAGCTTGCTTACTTACCTTTTTTTCACCCCTGTTTTTTTAACTCCACTCCGTTTATCCACTCAGTGAAAGTCACTTCAAGGAAAGAAAAATAAACAAAGCAATATATTTGGAAAACGTCTTCATTTACTGTTCCCTACATGTTGAAAGCTAAACCTTGTAGTGAGACAACCCCTTTAAACTGAGCTGGGTAGGGAGAAGCTGAACATCAGACTCATCTCCTCTGCCCATGGTGCTTCTCTCCAAACCTGGCTCAGTTTTACAAAGTATGTTCCTCTGAACATTGTACGATTTCAGAGCAAAACACACCTTAGGGCTTGTCTCCACAGCACAGGTTTTCCGTCGATTTTAAGGACGATTTCCATTGATTTTAATGGAAAATCTACTGCACGGATTTTCTGCTGGACGTTTTTTACACCGCCGGTGGTCCAAAAAACTTAGAACATGTTCATTCCTCCGCTCGGTTTTTAGGCAGGACATGAACATGTGGGTGCGAAGGGGGAGGACTTGAATCCGCAAAAACACGAATAAAAGCCGTCCTCCTGCATGCCAAAAAAAGACCAAATACTGGTCGGGATTTCCCCACCGGTATTTGGTTTCTGTCGTGTAAACGCACCCTTACTGAAACAAGGAAACCTGTGGCTATTTCATGCTGCCTGTTTGGGTAGCATGAACCAGTTGGCAGGTGCCATTTAACAATATGTAGTTTCTCTGTCCCTGCTGGAGATCTGTAGTATTGAGGTAGATTTGTCAATAGTTTCTAACACTTAAAGGGGTTTTGCCACGATGTAATGTCGACGTGGAATCCTCCAAAATGGGTATTTAATCACTTTTCTAAATATATGTGATTACAAAAATTGCAGCCTGAGAGAGCTACAGGCTGCCTTACCTGCCCTTAGTTATTTAAAAGCTTCGACCTGACAAGAGCTGCTGGCCGGGCTTGCGCAGAGAACACTTCTTATCTGATGAAAGGGAGCTGAAGAAGCTTTCAAGGCACCGGGCAGAAATATGTTGTCTTTCGCATACAGAATCCCCTAGTTGTAGTGTGATTATCTGAGTAGATCCCTGCTTTATCTGATGACAGAGAACATTTAGAAGCTTTCAAGCTGCTGTGGAGAAAAGGTGTTGTCTTTTGTATACAGAATCCACTAGTTGTAGTTGGATTATTTAAGTGAACATTTCACAAGATCCCTTATGCAGGCTCTGTACTCTGGCTGTGTCTCTCTCTCTCTCTTAGCTCAGCGTGGCTTGTTTACAATTGCTTCTTAGCAGATAAGGCACGTCCTGGCAAAACCCCTTTAAACAGTGGAAATCTTACAATGCACCACTTCTAGTTCATGCACCATCTTTATCAACATTATAATGTCTAGTGTAGGTTTTCACTTTCTATTTGTTGGCTTACTTTATGGCACTAATTGTGCCCAAATTTTTGCGCACTTTTTTTTGACACACAGCATTGCACTCAATGCTATTCCCCCTTTCCATGAAGTCACAACTACTTTTTAGCGACACCCTTTTTGTTGGACGAGGTGTAGAAGTTTCTTGAAACTGTCTAAAAACACATAATAAATGTGGTGTAAAACATGTACGCCATTATTTTTGCAGCAAATTGTGCCAGACTTATGGTGCACTTGCCTTAATAAATGTGGCCCAATGTATCAGTAACATAGAATTCTGAATATTAAACATATTACGCATCAGCACAGAATTATGGAACACTTTAGATTAAAAAAAAAAAAAAAAGATATTCAAGGCTTGAGATTCACTATAAGCATTACTTGTAGGTGCACCATCGTGCATAAGCACTAAGTACGGGAACATGGCAAAGAAAATAAATGGGGAAGGGAGACACTTGGCAGGAAACTGTAATTTGCAGCAGATAATAAGTGGCATGTGTACAGAAAGCATAGATTGTTCCACTATCCATATGATATAAATTCTGCAGGATACTTCATTATGTCAGAGTAGAAAAAAAAAAAAACAATCCAAAAAGTCTTACTGCGAATCACTGCTGCTTGGCCAGGAGTGGTGACAGGTTCTAATAAATATTTATAATCTCCATTAGGCACTGGGAGCTCTGTGGCATTTTCTGTTAAATATCTTAAATTGGCAACTGATTGTTGAAGCCCCGAAGGCAAACAGAGGAAATAAGAACTGGGACTATAGACAGCACTTCAGACTTCTTCCATTAGCTTTTTTTTATCTGTATGCTAAAACACAAACTATTGTCCTGCCAAGAAGTGAAGGCAGCTGTCAATGATGTGCACATAGTTTTTAGTTGCACATAGGACTGTCTGAGATGAAGTTATTAACAAACTGCATTTCCTTTCAGCTATTTCAGGTAAAACCATCATGGTACATTTGATAGTTTCTCTCTTTAAGTGGTTCATTTTTAAAGCAAACCTATCAGGTGGTTTATGTTGTCCTATCTGAGATGAGGATGTGAAAGAGGGTAAAAAGAAAAGAGAGAAACTAAGCTCTGTGATATATAGGGTTATATGATATAGGAGAGGAGCTGAGGTCTGTGATATATAGGGTTATATGATATAGGAGAGAAGCTGGCTCTGGGATATATAGGGTATATGATAGAGGGAGAGAAGCTGAGCTCTGTGATATATATAGTGTTATATGATAGAGGAGATAAGCTGAGCTCTGTGATATATAGGGTTATATGTTAGAGGGAGAGAAGCTGAGCTCTGTGATATATAGGTTTAATAGATAGTAGGATGAAGCTTGATGTCTGTGATATATAGGGTTATATGATAGAGGAGAGAAGCTGAGCTCTGTGATATATAGGGTTATATGATAGAGGAGAGGAGCAGAGCTCTGTGATGTATAGGGTTATATGATAGAGGAGAGAACCTGAGCTCTGTGATATATAACGTTATATGATAGTGTAGAGAAGCTGAGCTCTGTGATATGTAAGGTTATATGATAGAGGAGAGAAGCTGAGCTCTGTGATATATAGGGTTATATGATAGTGTAGAGAAGCTGAGCTCTGTGATATATAAGGTTATATGATAGAGGAGAGAAGCTGAGCTCTGTGATATATAGGGTTATATGATAGAGGGAGAGAAGCTGAGCTCTGTGATATATAGGGTTATATGATAGAGGAGAGGAGCTGAGCTCTGTGATATATAGAGTTATATGGTAGAGGAGAGAAGCTGAGCTCTGTGATATATAGGGTTATGTGATAGAGGAGAGGAGCTGAGCTCTGTGATGTATAGGGTTATATGATAGAGGAGAGGAGTGGAGCTCTGTGATATATAGTGTTATATGATAGAGGGAGAGAAGCTGAGCTCTGTGATATATAGGGTTATATGATAGAAGAGAGGAGAGGAGCTGAGCTCTGTGATATATAGAGTTATATGATAGAGGAGAGGAGTGGAGCACTATGATTTTCACGCCAGCCGCCCTATTGATATTCATTACTCGCGGCGCGTATTCGCCGCAAGTAATTGACATGTCACTTATCTCCCCACGCGTTCAAAACGATCATATTGTACGAGTGAGGAGAGGAGGCATAATCCATAGTTCTCTATGAGAACTATGGATTACCGTAATTTCGGCGCACATCTCGTCTGTATTATAGCGCAAATATGCGGCAAAATGCGCGGCAAAATTATCCTGTGTGAACATACCCTTAGACTGGAAATATATTACATACAGGTGTACTCTATTTACTAATTAGGCAATTTCTAAAGGCAATTGGTCACACAGGATTTTATTTAGGGATATCAAGTAATTTACAAAAATTTGGGAAAGCACGTATCATTTTCTTTACACTTCATTAATACTTTCTACTTTGTGTTACTCTATCACATAAAATATCAATAAAATACGTTTAAGTTTGTGGATGTATCATTTAAAAATGAGGAACAGTTGAAGGATGTAAAGAGGTAGGAAGACTTGCAACCCGCTGTACATACACACACATATAAATAGTAGGAAGATTTCAACAGTCCCAGAGAAATTCTATTGTAGCATGTTGGTCTACCCTCGTTCACCTCTCACATCAATGGCGAGTGGTGCTTTGCAGTTTTCAAATCACTTATTTACAACATGCAAAGTAATATTGTAATCCTCTATACAACACAAAACAACATAAAATTAGCACGAAACAATAAATACAAAAGGAAGCAAAGGTGTGTCGTTTCATAGAGCAGACAGGGATTTCTTAATCTCCTGCCCAACTGGGGCAATGTTATTCTGTATTGGACCTCATGTATGCGGACCTTTTACTTACCACGATTAGAATAATTTTTTATCATTTTGATCCACATTGGAAATTATCATTAAATAAACTTGCAGTCCTTCTATTAGGATACTGCACTTATGACTTGAGTCACATTATTATGACCATATCCAGAGTTGCTGCATTGTGCAGCACAGACAGCAGCTAGATAAGCTGGAAGTGACTCAATAAGTTCCTGGTAGGTTGTCACAGGTATCTGCATCCCACAGCGGCTGGAGGGTGCATAGAGAGGATCCATAGAGTGAACACGATGATCGAGGTGGTCCCACAGATGTTCAATTTGTTCAAGTCTGGGGAATTAGAGTGCCAGAGTAGTACTTGAAAGTCTTAGTGATGCTCTTACAACCAATGTCAGACATTTCTAGCTGTGAGATGTGTGCCATTGTCTTGCTGGAAGATCCCATACGCCCAAGGGAAGACAATTAGCAAGTATGGGTGTATGTAATCTGCAAGGATGCATTCATGCCCAAATCGGTCTTCCACATGCATTAGTCACCCAGAGAATGCCACAAAAACATTCCCAGACTATAACACTAGCACCAGCGGCTTGTGTTCTTCCAGCACTGGTTGCAGAAAGTTTGTTTTCTAATGTTTTTATCTCACATATATTCTATGAAGCAGAAAACGTGATTCATCTGAGAAAATTACCATTTGTCAATTGACAGCGGTCTAATTCTGATTATGGTGTGAAAATTGTAGCCTTTGCTGCTGATACAACGTGGTTAGCAAAGCCCCATACACAGCAGGGTTCACTAAACTGTTGTTCTACACACATCTGGTCACCTCCGGTTCATTTTGGCTTCACTGTAGCGTTCAGTTCACCCTTGCACACCTTCCTAGCTGACCTCTCATATCAGAGGCATGTGGCGCGCCACAGTTTCCATGTTGTTTGTTTGCAATGGCGCCATTTGTTCACTCACAATACACTTTCACCACAGCAGCACGCAAACAGTTCACAATCTGCACAGCTTCTGAAATACTGCCACCCTTAGCTAGAAAGCCAAATCATCCCTTTGTTGCAACTCTGATAAATCGTCCTTTTTACCCATAATAGCAACGAGCGATGTGTGCTCATACAGCCTATCACACTCGTACACCCACTGAGCCAGCTCACGACACAACTACCTTCATGAGCTATGCACTGCTGACTTTGAAAGAAGTAAGCGGTCATAATAATGTGACTATATACGGTATATTGCCTTAGTAACTTTACTAAAAAAATAAATTAAAAAAAAGGTTGCACATAAAGATTAAAGCTAATATGTTGTTCACTATGGAACAAAACAAAATGTACATTTCCTGTAGAATCTGACAGATTCAGGCCACAGAAAATTGCCAGTTTTTGATAACAGTTCTTGTTTGGCAGTATAGTGAATTATTCAACACAAGAATCAGATTTTTCAGTATTAGTCCTATCGTTAAAACTACACGTACAATATAGAAAGTCTCCTTCAAGGAGTGAGAGGTCAACTGGTGAGGTGTAGATCTGACTGTTAGCAAGTCCTTCTCTGGAAAAAATGGATCTTCGAAATTGTGCACAGTAGGTCAACCGTATCATTCTTCTGAAGGACAGGATAATCATTTATCTCACAGTCGGGAAAGGGGGGAGGGTGGAGTGGGGGCGGTGGACGGCATTATGTCCAGACTGCGTAGTAACCATAGAGGAAATAATGTGCAGGGAGATGACTTACCTTCATATAATAGGGTTCTGAGCCTACCTAAAATTGCTGGCGTAATGTGTACAATAGCCATAGAAAGCAGTAGAAGAGTGACTTCTTTAATGATGTTATGTGAAAGACAGTCAATAATGTACCCGGAAATCATAGCTCCACACCACATAGAACCACACAACAGGCCCATCTATCTGGCTGTCTATCTGTATATCAGTCTGTCTGTACTTGACTGTCTCCATTTGCCCCATGGACTTTGAGTGAAGCGGAAGTGCACATGCTGGACCACTGATTCATTCTAAATCCCCCTTCCTATAAGTGTGGATAATTGGGGACTTGGGCTTGGACTGACCCACAGGGGAATAGGGGAAACCCTTGGTGGGCCCTTGAGCATGGTAGACCTGAAGTTGTTTTTTAACTGCATATGCATCCTTAGAAGAAGCAGAGAAAGAGAGGCAAAAAGCAAGAGACAAAGTATAGGAGGCATCTACAGTCATTTACAGTAGCTGTAGGATGAGCTTCTAAAATAAACTCCACCGGCGGGCCCAGAAACAACTCAACTGGTGGTCCCCTATACTCAGCTCCACTTGTGGGCCCTAAGCACCCCAGTCCAACTCCAACTACACGAGTTGGCCTCAAGAATCAATTTCACTGGTGGACCACAAGAATCAACTTCACTGGTTCATCTACATGAACATCTCTTGCCTTTACATAACTTAGCATGTCTATGCATGACATATGCATCCCATTTATTTTTATGTGCATGTGCAATTCTTCATTTTCCCGGTGGAGGAGCTGTTGGTGAATTAAGTTCTTCCCGCGAGTTCTTCCCATGCTAGTGATCTGTAAGAATCCCAACAGTGGCACCCATAGATCATACATGTATCACGTATCCTGTGCATGCGTAAATGACATCCTACATCCCCAGTGACAAGTTGATGCACTGTTCCTGCATGTCTATGCCAAAGTAAACGTGTTCTCTGATGGTTTTGTTTGTGGGTAATGATGTGTATCATAAGTATGCCAGCAATGTTATTGGTGGTCACTAGATGCGACACCGTAGACTATACATAGAGGTTGTAAGCAGTGTATTAACTTGTGTGACCAAGACTAGCATCAGACTTAAGTTCCTTGAGCCCAAAAGAGGAAATTATTCAGAGGGCCCTTTCTATCTATAAAGGACACGTGAATGTTCACTCTTAAGAACCTTTTTGTAAGTTCACCTTAAAGGGTAATCAGAAAATGACCTATTGTTTAACCCCTTGACGCCGAGGCCTATTTTTTTCACGTTCGTTATACCCTCCTCGCCTTCCAAGACATTGAGGGTTTTTTTGCGGCAAGAGGTACTTTTCTAATTATATTACCTAAAAATTTTGGGGGAAACCGTTAAAAAATTTCTTAGTGGAGCAAAATGTGAAAGAAACATACTTATGTTCAGAAGTTTTGTTTTTATGGCATTCAATCTTTGGTTAAAGTGATGTTACAGATGCTTAGAATTACAATATCAGCCAAAAGTTATTTTTTTCAGTAATTCAATTAAAAAAGTGAAATCAATATTATATAGAGCCTTACAAACAGAAGGAATTTTTCAGGTTTTTATTTATGAAAACTTAAAGTTTATGGCTTTCAGCCAAGGAAAACCAAAAGTCATTATCTCAAAAAATTTAAAAATAATAATCAGACCAACTGTAAAACTTTTTTTGGATACAAAAATGTTGGCCCAAAAAGAAAATACTACAGTAAATGCCCTCAATGCTTGGTGGGGGGCTCCTTTGCGTAAGACTGCATTAATGGGGCGGGGCATGGAGGTGACACCGGTGGGATTGCAAGGGTTATGGAAGCCCAGGGTTTCTTTGATAGTACCTTCAGCTATCGCATTCTTGGGGCTGGGTCTTTATCTTCCTCTTAAATACCCCATAATTTTCTAGGGGTTAAGCAGGGCCGGGACAAGGCATTTTGGGGCCCAGGGGAAATAAGCCAATGGCCCCCCCCCCCCCTCGTCTCAAAAAATACCCCCCCCACACACACAAATTCCCCTTTACCCCTGCGCCAGGGCCTGTCACTAATTTTCGCCATTCCACAAGCTCGCGTCCTCTCCTCAGCATCCCTGCACAATGAAAATCAGCCCTGACAAATTTGCATTTTCAAAATCCTCCCCCCCTTTTACAGTGCAATAACCCCCAAATAACATACTAAATAACCACCGATACATGGACAAATCTACCAGACGAATGATTGTACTAAAAAAAACTCCTACAAAACCAAGACCCAAAACAAAAATACTTAGGCTCAAAAAATTCTCCAGACCCTGACCCAACCCCAACCCCCACTGCGTAAAACAGGCTCGAAAACATATACCACCGCCATACAGTGACCTTGTGGTGATCTAGTTGTATGTAGGCTTGCAACATTAAGTATTACACTGCAGGTACATTTAGTGACTCACCGGAGACGTCTTTTTGATCACTCGTCACTTTCCCCCTTTTTTTCTC
>JAODAL010019331.1:0-72382 GCA_025379985.1 Phyllomedusa bahiana | reverse complement strand
GTTTTGAGGGGAAAACGCTTGGTGGTGTGGAGGAGGAGGAGCGGAGACAAGGGTGGACAGTGGTTGGGGCCCGGGCGTTGGGCCCTTTTTGGCCAAGTGCCCCTCCATTTCAACTCAGCTTCGCTCATGGACTAAATGGTGTGGGGTTTAAACCCCTTTAAAGTTCTTGCCTTACTTAGGTTTTATGGCAAAGTCGGCATATGACATCGTGGGTAATCAAGGCTTGCTCAAAGAAGGCCAAGGCTGAAGCCCTGGCCCTTTTTTGACGGCGTAACGGGGATGGGGTTTGCGCTGACCGGGCTGGCGGAATCTATCAGGGGCCCTGAAAACCGCCCCTCCCTTTTTGTGGGGACCCTTATTGACACAAACCCACTGTTCCTCCTCGTCCCTGATAAGCCCCCGCAAGCAAATTCTTGGAAAAGACCACGATGGACCGTAATTTCGTATCATCATCATCACAACACAGGTGATTGGGTCGTCCTGACTTTCTGCATCCAAAGCGGGGCTACAAGCAAAAGGGCCTAAAGGGCGTTGCGACCCCCCGGGATTTTTGCCGATTGGCCGGCTTCCTTCTCCTCCTCTGATGGCATCAGTAACTGGGGCAGTGCAGACTAAATCTCCTCTTAAATCTTTTAACTCCCTTTTGACCCCAACCGTTTTTGTCACAAAGGGGGTCTTCAGAAAATGGATTATCCACAGTGGTGGGTAACGAGTTGACATTTGGGTGCTTCATTTTGGGGACGGATGCTGATGTTTTGGTGATGACATTTGTGGCCGTACTGGGGGGACGAGGGGGAAGACTGCTGGATCGGGTTGCTTTAAACCCACTGAAGGCAGTTTGGCGACGCGTTCATTACTGAGTTCACGGGGCCCTGACCCAGCGAGACGGGCCTGACGGCCCTCAACTGCGACCCTGGCAGGGTGTTGTCGCCGCACGGGAAAGGAGCACCTTCCCCCGTACCTCTCCTCCATGTGCTACCCCCCTCTTTGCTCGTTCCCAACCGCATTTCCCCATGTTCAAAAAAAAAAATTTTTTGAGAAGGTATGGAATATTTTTTGGAAAGTTTTTTTTAAAAGACGGCAATCACAGCTATTTTTAAATCCCCTAATCAAAAAAATTGCTGGATTAAAATTAAAAACTGCAAGGTGTCTCTATCAACAAATCGGACGGGGGCAAAAGTGAAAAAAAACACGTATCTGTTATGTTTTCTTTAAATAACAGGGTATTTTTTGCCCCTTTCATTCCCCTGTTTTTGACATAAAATTGCTTTTTTTCAGTTTTTCGGCAAGCTGCGTCAAGAACAACGCTTAGTGCGCCAAAAGTAAAAAAACAGTTCTGTTTTTTTCGTAAAATACACAGTTTTTTTTGCACCTTTCAATTCACCTGGGGGACATAAAATTGCTGTTTTAAGATTTACGTGCAAGCTGCGTAATAAAAAAAACTGTATGCCAAAAGTAAAAAAAACACGTATCTTTTATGTTTTCTAAAAAATTTTTCACGGTTTTTTTCCTTTAAAAACCCCCTGTGGGGACTAAAAATTGCTGTTTTCGTTTTACGTGAAGTTTCCCTCAATGAACAAAGCTTTAGTGCCCAAAGTAAAAAAAACTTCTGAAATGTATTCAAAATAAAAGGGTATTTTGGCACTATAAATTCCCCCAGTGGTAACTACAAAATTGGGTTTCAAATTTAAACTGCAAGGTGGCTCTATCATAAAATCTGGACGGGGCAAAAGTGAAAAAAAACAACGTATCGAAAAGTATTGGGAAATATAAAAGGTATTTTTGGCACCTAAATTCACCTGGGGGTGACTACAAAATTGCTGTATTAAAATTTTAACTGAAAATTAATCTATCAACAAAGCTGGCCTGCCCCAAAGTAAAAAAAACACGTATCTGAAATTTATTCGATAAAAAAAAAGGTTTTTTGGCACCTATCAATTCACCTTGGTGACAAAAAAATTGCAGATTCACATTTAAGTGCAAGGTGCCTCAATGAACAAAGCTGTATGGCCAAAGGAAAAAAACACTACTGAAATGTATTGGGTAATAAAAGGATTTTTTGGGCACCTATCAATTATGGGGTTTACACAAAATTGCAGTTTCACTTTTTAAATGCAAGGGCCTCTGAACAAAGCTGTAGGCGCCAAAGTGAAAAACCGTATCTGAAATGTATCGATAAAAAGGTTTTTTTGGCACCTATCAATTACCTGTGGTGACTACAAAAATTGCAGTATTCACATTTAATTTAAAGGTGCCCCAAAAACAAAGCTGTGTGCCCAAAGTCAAAAAAACACTATCTAAAATTTATTCGGATTTTAAAAGGTTTTTTGGCACCTATCAAACCTTTTGCGACTTGCTGGTTTCTAATTTAAGTACAGGTGGATTTCAAAAAAAGGTGGAAGGGCAAAATTGAAAATGAACCCATCTAAAATGTATACTGAAATAAAAAGTGGAGTTTTGCACCTAACAAAGAGACCTCGTTATAAAAAGATGTGTATCCTATAAATTCAGGCTGCCCCATATCCGGAAACATTTCAATAGAAAACTGTTAATAAAAAAGCATTTCAATTCTACACTAATCTTGGGAACTTATCCATATTCTTTATAGAGCTTTTTGTGTTCGCCCGGGTGGGCCCCCCCTCCGCTCCCCCCCCCCCCCCCCGTACTTTAGCTGTAGTGCTCCTTTAAAATTCTCTACCTAATATATAAAAACTTCCAATCTCAATCAAAAAAAATTGTAAGGTCCACTAATAGTAGAGGTTTTCTGTGAAGAAATATAATAATTTCGCTGAGCTGTTTTGGACACAAGCAAAAGCGCAGTCCTTCTGCTCTGAGTGCTGAAAAAGGGCACGAGGCTGAAAAGGAAACGCTGTTCTATGTAAAAAAAAAAAGAGGTCATTGATTTTTCCAGCCAATCCAACCAAAAACATCCCCGTATGACGTCGCACACACATCTCACCCGCTCTATTCTGTAATCTGATTTGCGGCCCCAAAATTACAGGGAAACTCCGAAATGGCGCGACTTAATAGAGATGCACAAATTTTTAACCCCAAAATTTTCACATGATCTAAAAAAACCGACACCCTAAAAATGGCCTTTCAACTTTGTCGATAATAATCGCTCAACACTACCCAACACTAATTAGCATCCATTTCAAGCTATGATTTGCTTTATGCGCTACACAGCAGCTGTTCTTGATGTCTCCTCTAAAAAAGCCCATTAGTTAAAATCCCAACTTTAAACTGCTTCTGCATATGAGGCTAAAACTATATACTATTTTTATGTTTTTAACTTCATTTGAACCGTTTCATGTTATTTACTGCACTAGAACAAAAACAAAACCAAAAACAAGTAAAAGGGGGACCTGTCTTAGGGAAGGGGGACCTATAAATCCACAATCTTATAGAATTGCGAGTGTTTTTTACTGTTAGGAGGGTGGAGTTTAGTAAAATATGTAACTTCCGTCATCTCTTTCCTCTCCCGTAGAATTGGGAAAAAAAAAATTTTTTTTCCTCTCCTTTTTTGGGTATTGTAAATATTTGTGAGTTTAGGATTTGCTATGCCTGGGCTCTTTTTCATAGGTTTTTTTTTTTAATTATTTTTGCCTGGGCGTCTAGCTTTTTAAATATATGATCATGGTCCTGAAGTTAGTGATAAAAAACAAAAATTAAAGAAAAGAAAAATAAATAAATAATAATAAAAAAAAAAGAAAAACATTATGGACCACATGTATAAAAACTGTTTAGGTCTAAAACCCACTCTTTTGCACATAGTAACCTATGGGCACAAAAGTGAGTTTTAGACTAAACAGGTTCATACATGTGGCCCTATGTGTGTAAGCCTATTTATATAAGAAAGTGACACATATCATGGCATATTTCATAACATATGTTTCAGAGGTCCATGCTTGAGTTGTTTGGGCTGTATTAGCCACTAATTTGTTTAATAGCTCATGTTGCTACAATTAGCATGGACTAACATTTTAATTTAGATAAAGCCAAATAAACACTAATAGATGTATTATAGGTTTTGATTTTGTAAAATATATGATAACCACTTCATATGATTGTGTTTGTAGAGTAACCATTACTGGCCCATCCAGGAGCTTCTCCTTGCTACCCAACGTTCAACTGCATCATCAACAATAGTTTTGACCCATTTCTGATGCTACAGGTTTTTATTGACTTAAATTCTCATGTATGTGATGTTTGTGCAATATAAAAAAAAAATTATGTAAAGCTTTTTAAAAATTGGAGAAAAAGTAGTTATTAACCCCTTAAAGAGGTTGTGTGAGAAACCCAAAAAAATAAGAACATATAGGGCAAAATGTCGAATTAAGGCTGCACCATTTTTTTGGTTTATTTTGCACCAAAAAACTGTTGACGCCATATTCTCTATATAAACAAACTGCCGAACACCAAGACTAGGCGCATTCGACACTTTTGAATGCGCCTAAAGTAGGAGCATAAAATATGCTAGCAATGATATGCTATGTGCCTTTTTTTTGGTATACCCCTAAATTAGGCATATTAAATATACTATACAAGGCATACCACACATCAGATTTTTGACAGGTTTAGTTATTCAGGTGCATTATAAACTCATTTAATGTGCCTTAAAACTGGCGTGGAGACTAGAGATGGGCGAATTTATTCTAACGAAGTGGAATTCGTTTAGAATTTCAGGAAAACTTCGGTTCGGAACAAAGTCGAACTTCGGGGTACTTCGCGTGAACGAAATGTACTTTTCATTGATAAAATGGCTGCGAGCACATGGCGTTACATGGGGCAAAGAACTCTGGGAGGAAGAAGGGCATAGCCTGCATGACATGTGCAGCGATGAAGCCAATCAGAGACCGGCGGGATTCTGTGATGTCACCGCACTAAATAAGTCCGGGCGCGACGCTGGGAGCTCATACCGCTCTCACTGTACTGATTAGGGAATGTGCTTCCGCGGCTGCTTATGATAGCTGGTACTAAAGAACTCATTTTTATACAGCGATTTTTGGGTGGTGTCACAGCTTGTCTCAGAGACTGCTTCTCTTAACGTTCTATTTCTGATTTTGTGGGGTTTTGGATCTGAAGTCCAGTGTGCGTCCAGTGCAGCTGTATATACATTTTAATGCTATCTGCTCACAGCACATTGAATATCCAAGGGTGATCTAAGCCTGTTCCTGTTGTATTCATTTAAAGCAACAGCGTTTTTACAATACAAATACCACTTAATTTTTTAATTGTTTTGTGCAATTTACATCCAGGGGTTAACTAAGCGTTGTTCTGCTGCTGTGGTGACTAAAAGAAACCGTCTTTTTCACCGCCAAAAAATAAATTTTTCCTGTAGCATAATTCATAACCGAAGGTTAATTACAAGTTTTCCTCTTGTTGTGTAGCGTAAAATACAGAAAAACCAAAAAATGGAGTGTGTATGATAATTGTGTGCAATATAAAATTTAACTTTTACTTCACAATTTAAAATGATATGGGGCCCTAAGCATTAAAATACACAAATCAAGAGCACACATAAGTCCCAAATAAAAGAATGGCGCATTGATAACTACTAACTCTGACGAGTCAACGGGGTCTCCACACCATGTAGATTGTTAGAGCACTCGCCCCGACAAGGCGACCCCTCACCGTATAGAGGCTTACCCACAGACTCAAGTCTTACCCTTACGTGTAATCATACAATGTCCCAACATGTTTCGACCCACCACAGTCCTTCAGGGAACCAATGAAGTGTGTAATAATCTAGAAATGGGATCAAAAATTAAAAAAACTGAGGGTATGAACAGATAGAGTTACCTCCAATTTATCCTTTCCCATATTAAATGTCTATAAAATGACAAATCCCATAGTACTTGGGTAATTCACTCCTGCATTGGAGTAGTAGTCACCCTTATCCTTTAAAGAAGGGAATCCCACGAGGACAATTTTTGAGATTGCGTCGTAATTGTTCCTCTAAAAATGAATTTGTTCATCAGGCAAAAGACATGTGTGAGAGATTCAGGGAAAAGAGGTACCCGGAGGGGATACTCAAAGAATCATATCGCTCTGCACTCCGCAGGGATAGGAAATGTCTTTTGGCTCCTAAAAAGAAAGAGAGATCATTTGATTCGGGATCATTAAGATGATAGGAACGTTTAAATGCAGCCTCTAATGAAGTCCGTAAGATACTAACTAAACACTGGGACCCTCCTCCTAAGGATCCTGACATCAAAGATAAAATAGGTCCTAGACCAGCCTCACATTTGGGAAAAGGGAAAGAGTCCCAAAAATCGTCTTGTGAGAAGCCATTATGAAACCCCCTCAAAGTGACTCGATGTGGGCTAAACAGACAGCCAAAAGGTTGCTAAAAATGTAGCGGGTGCATAGCTGTCCACATTTAGAACGGAAAAATCTTTAGGAGCACTAAAACTGACAGTCATTTATGATTAAACATTTCATAAATTGTCGTTCAAAAGGATGATCTACCGCATTCGATGCCCCATGTGGACTGGTTTAAATGTGGAAAGACCACTCGGGAGTTGAGAAGGGAATAGGTGAACATCTATTGGGGATTCGTAACAAAAGAGACACTCCAGAATCCGACATATTGGAGTCAACATTGGGGTATTTCTAAGGATCTCAAAATTATGGGAATTGATCTCCTCACCACCAAATGAAAGGAAGGGCAATTTTGATGTGATCTCCTCAGACGTGAAACTTTTTGATCTATACTCTAGGAACTGCATACCCACAGGGGCTCAAAAGAACAGCTAAATTTTAGTTGTTATTTATAAGTGTGGTTAGCATATGTGGGGCTTTTATGTACCCATAGGAAGATTAATTTTTTGAAATTCCACAGCTCTATCAAGCAGCTTCTTTATATACATTTAATTGAGTCAAATATGCCTCTATTTTCTCCTCCGTTATTCCTCTATCTTAATCAACATATGTACCTCTGAACTCTATTTTAATTATGTCATTGTAAAATCACTGCGTACCATTGGTTTCATACACTTACTGTCTGTGTCATATCTGATCCATCCTGATCACCATCAGGAGGATGCCAAACAAGATCTATCTTTTTACGTGAAATTTTTGTCCATTGGGTTGCGAGCTGAGATTTTTTTTGCGTGCCCCATCTGAATGGCCGTTGTTCTTGTGCATATTATGTACTGAAACACTGCGCCTGAACTATCTTTACTCGTCGTTCTTGCACTGGCAGTGGACAGAAGTGGCCGTTCGGGACTCGGCAAGTGTGGGCGGAAGTGACGTTGTGCGCGACATCGCGCGCGTCACACATTACCAGCACTCAGGGCGGGAAACTATTGCCCGGGCTTCGCGCCCTGAGGGCGGAAGTGACGGAGGACGGAACAAAGCATGTGACGGTTGCCCCGGTGACAGCTAGAACACATCCGCCTTCCGTCACATTTAAGGCTGCCTGTGCATTCAAACAAACGGGGGGCACACCATAGCCCCTTCCCTGTGTCTTTTTGAGCCATACGCTCTATGACCTGCATTGTATGCAATCTCTTTTTGGTAAGTACGGACCTTTTCTTTGGCGATATATGTCTGGGCTGCTGTGGGGCTTGGGGTCTGCATGTGTTGGAGGGGATTTGACAGCTTGTAAATATAACAGCACCTCTGTTTCCCAATACATAAAGACAAGGCCTGCATAACCCCGGCAGCATTTTTGATATATATTGACCTGTACTATGGATTTGTCATTTTATAGACATTTAATATGGGAAAGGATAAATTGGGAGGTAACTCTATCTGTTCATACCCTCAGTTTTTTGAATTTTCTGATCCCATTTTCTAGATTATATACATCACTTTCATTGGTTCCCTGAAGAGACTGTGGTGGTCGAAACAAAGTTTGGGACATTGTATGATTACCACGTAAAGGGTAAGAAATTGAGTCTGTGGGGTAAGCCTCTATAACCGGTGAGGGGGTCGCCCTTGTCGGGCGAGTGCTCTAAACAATCTACACTGGGGTGGAGACCCCCGTTTGACTCGTCAGAGTTAGTAGTTATCAATGCGCCATTCTTTCATTGGCACTTATGTGTGCTCTTGATTTGGTATTTTAATGCTTAGCCGCATATCATTTTAAATTGTGAAGTAAAAGTTAAATTTTATATTGCACACAATTATCATAAAGCACTCCATTTTTTGGTTTTTTCTGTTTATATGCGATGGAGTAATTAAACCCAATGCCTAACAAACTATTAGGTTAAGTTTTTTTTTTTTCTATGTAGCGTAAAATACACGCCACTGTAACACGCTACAAAAACTGGAATTTTTTTGGTTCTCAATTCTTTTGTGCAATTTACAATCCAGGGGTTAATTAAGCGTTGTTCTGCGGGTTTGGGGTTTTGGGACAAAAGAAACCGTTTTTTTCACCCCCAAAAAAAAATTTTTTCCCTTTGTAGCATAATTCACAACAATTTTAAATTTACAATTTTTTCCCTTTTGTTTTTTATTTGAAAAAACAAACAATTAAAAACACGCTAAAAAGTTTTGGAAAGTTTTGGCTCCCAAAAATTCTTTTGCGAAATTTTACATCCAAAAGGAAAACTAAGATTTTTTGAAATTGTACCATAAAATAAATTTTTTTTTTTTTCACCGCCACAGAAAAAATTTCCCTTTAGCAAAAATTTCCCAAATCCAAAGGGTTTAAATTTAAAAGCCTTTTTGTGCTTTAAAAAAACAGTAAAATACACAGAGTTTTAAAAAGGGCACATAAAAAGTCAATTTTTCCTGCCCTTTTTTGTGGAGCGAAATTTTACACTCCCCCGGCCACTTTTTTAAGGACACCTGCCCCAACTGCTCGTTAAACTTTTAATTTCTAATCAGCCAACCCACTGGGGGGCCAACTCAGTGAAATTTTGGGGCATGTAGAAAATGCAAGAAAAACTCCTGCATTAAAAACCGAGCACATATGGGGAAAAAGGTGATTTGGGTGCCTTGAACGGGGCAGGTTGTTGGGCTAGAAGGCCGGTCTAGTATTTCAGAAACTCTGATCCCGGGATTTTCAGCCAACCTCTCTGGGGTTTACAGAGAATGGTCCAAAAAAAAAAAAACATCCAGTGAGGGGCAGTCTGGGGGCAAAGCCTTGTTGAGCCAAGGGGTAAAAGGGAAATGGCAACGGTTCGAGCTGAAGAAAGGCAACAGTGACTAAAATACCACCCTTTAAAACCCAAGGGTAGGCAGAAGAGCACTCTGAACGCCAGTACGGCAAACTTTGAGGCGGGGGCACAGCACAAAAGACCACACCGGGTCCCACCCTTTCACTAAAACAGGAAACGAAGCTCCAATTTGCCCAAGCTCATCGAAATGGACAGAAAAATTGGGAAAAAACTTGCCGGGTCTGATGATCTCGATTTCTGCTGCGACATTCGAGGGAGGGTCAAAATTTGCGTAAACAACTAAAGCATGATCCCCCTTCCTGAAAAAAGGGTTCGGGCTGGTGGTGGGGGTTCAGGTGGGGGGAATATTTTTTTGGCACTCGGGGGCCCCTTTGTACCAATTACATCGTTGCAACCCCTTGGAATCTATGCCCGAAAATTTGAGGCATTTCGAAGGCAAAAGGGGTCCAACCCGTTACTACTGGTGTACCTAATAAAGTGGTGGGTGAGTGTAACCCAAAGGGGTCCCCAAAGCTTTTTACTGGGTTCTTTTTGGACAACCTAAAAACTAAAAATACCCAGGTGTTAACAAAAAAAAACAAAAAAAAGGGGGTAACCCACTATACAATAACAAAACCCAAAAATGGGGGAAACCCAAAAGAAATTACAAACTTTTTTAAAAAATTTAAAAAATTAAAAAAAAACACACCAACATGATATACCATGACAACCATCACCCAGATAAAAAAAAATTAGGGGACACGAGGCTAGTTGTCATTGTTCAGCATTTTTACTTGGATCCTCCTTCACGGGTATAGTAGCATTTTGATCTGCATGTTTCATCACTTTTAAAAAATTTTTTTGTATACTATACAGGAAGCGGGCATTTCCTTTTTGCATATGTTTTTTTACTTTCCATTTTTTGGGGCGCGGCAGAAGGGCCTCCCCCAAACAATTTGTATCGATTTTTCCCCCCCTTGGAAATTTCCCGCCTGCACATGGGGACCGACTGTATGAAAAAGGGAAAGGCCATTAACGTTTTTTGATGATCCGGGCGGACGGGTACTCCCTTGGTAACTTGATGTCACCATGGCAGCTTTTTGGTGACACCTCCGTTTGTTGAGGCCATTCGAGGGGGCAAAGTTTTTTTGCAGTCGCCGGGGACATGGGTTGAATAACTCATTCCTGCTTAGCCCGGAAACGATGCTAAAATCTGTTTGGGGGGGGGACTGGAGATGGGGCGACTACATCTCTGGCCACATAGTCCGGGTGGGGACGAAATGGAGGAGGAGGAGTAGGAGGACATTGGAGCAGAAGCTTTTTGGGTGAAATAAAGTGGATTTTCTACCCAGGTGAAAGAAGGGGAGCGGGACAGTGGAAAGGGTGAGGAGTTTAGGGAAGCGAGGCAGATGCCCGCAAGCACTTGGCAGTATACAGTGGAGATGGAGGCAGGGAGCCCCTCGAGTCACTTGTGCAATCCCCCCAAAGATGGATTTGCTGGCTATGACACCGAATATTCAACTCCAACGGGGGATGATTTCGGCTCTCCACCCTATTGGACCCCTCGCTCCCTCCAAAATGGGAGCCTTTTTCCCAAAACTGAAGGGAGGACAAACTCAAATACAAAGGGAAATCCTCCTATCATTGTCCGCTGCCCATGTCGGGGATCGTCCCTCCTCTGACAGGGCTACCGGGGTTTTTCCCCACGCTCACGTATACGCCGGGCTGCTGGGGGAGGGGGGGGGGTAGGGGCAGTACCAACCCTCAGCAGAACCTAAGTCTGGAGTCACGATGGCGCTTCCTTCACCCCCCCTGTCGTAGGGGGGACGTCGCCAGCAAGCAGGACCTGGAGCAGTCCCTGAAAAACCCAAAGGTGGTGGCCCACTTTACACACCGCCCCCCCAGTTAGAAGATCCCTGGGTACGGGCACCAACCTGGGTGTGTGGCCGAAAATTGCCCCAGTTTGAGTGGAGAAAGGTCCTCCCGGCCTTATGTGGATCAGAGCGGGTTTCAGGCGGGGGGGGGCCAGGTTACCCCAAGGAGAACCCACTTGTCCACGGGAATTGTGGAACGACTGACCTTTGTCAAGATGAATCAGGCGTGGATCGGCCAGGATTTCCACACACCAATGCCTTAGGTGTCAGACTACATCAGCCTGACGCCTCACCCAAACTGTGAGAAATGAGTCTGGGTTCAAACTACCTTCCTCAGCCACTATTCTGATGCCGCCACCCGCCTGATGCCACATATCTGCCACCAACCATCTTTACCAGGGACTGGTATTGCCACCCACCTCCCCACTCTGTCATTGTGCCACTTTATGACCTCATGCTGCTGTTGCTTGTGCTGTGACATCCACACTGTGTCATTGTGCCACTCTCTGACCGCATGCTGTTGCTCCTGCCGTGGTCACCTCCACTCTCTGTCATTGTGCCACTCTGTGGCCTAATCCAGTTTTTGCCACCTCCAGAATGTCATTGTGCAACTCTCTGACCTCATGCTGCTGCTGCCGTTCCCTCCAATCTCTGTCATTGTGCCACTATGTGACCTACTCCTGTTTTTGCCACCTCCAGAATGTCATTGTGCCACTGCCTGACCTCATGCTGCTGCTGCCGTGCGCTCCACACTGGGTCATTGTGACACTGTGTGGCCTACTCCTGTTTTAGCCACCTCCAGAATGTCATTGTGCCACTGCCTGACCTCATGCTGCTGCTGCCGTCACCTTCACTGTTTCATTGTGCCACTCTGTGGCCTACTCCTGTTTTTGCCACCTCCAGAATGTCATTGTGCCACTGACTGCCCTCATGCTGCTGCTGCCGTGCCCTCCACACTGTG
Organism: Phyllomedusa bahiana; assembly: GCA_025379985.1. Lineage (NCBI taxonomy): Eukaryota > Metazoa > Chordata > Amphibia > Anura > Hylidae > Phyllomedusa > Phyllomedusa bahiana. Next base: position 60,437 of record JAODAL010019331.1, on the reverse strand, counting down.
TCATTGTGCCACTCTGTGGCCTACTCCTGTTTTGCCACATCCAGAATGTCATTGTGCACTGCCTGACCTCATGCTGCTGCTGCCGTGCCCTCCACACTGTGCCATTGTGCCACTCTGTGGCCTACTCCTGTTTTTGCCACCTCAAGAATGTCATTGTGCCCCTGTCTGACCTCATGCTGCTGCTGCCGTGCCCTCCACACTGTATCATTGTTCCACTCTGTGGCCTACTCCTGTTTTTTCCACCTCCAGAATGTCATTGTGCCACTGCCTGACCTCATGCTGCTGCTGCCGTGCCCTCCACACTATGTCATTGTGCCACTCTGTGGCCTACTCCTGTTTTTGCCACCTCCAGAATGTCATTGTGCCACTGTCTGACCTCATGCTGCTGCTGTGGCTGCTGCCGTGCCCTCCACACTGTGTCATTGTGCCACTCTGTGGCCTATTACTGTTTTGCCACCTCCAGAATGTCATTGTGCCACTCTCTGACCTCATGCTGCTGTGGCTGCTGCCGTCACCTCCACACTCTGTCACTATTGTTGCCACCAGAGCTCTCAGCTTGTTTTTTTACAGCTTTCGCTGGCATGACTTTATCAGGCAACATTCCCGCTTCTGTTTTTTGGTCAGTTTTGCCCTCTTAAGTGTTAAGGGAATTTTATAGTGAAGCGATTCTAAGAGCGGCAGCAGTCATGTGCGTGTCATACTAAAACACAACATTGTATGAAGACCAAACCAAGCTCCCTCTGCATATTTAAGCATGGCACAATGTTCTACAGCACCCTGCAGGCTCTCTGCAGCCTGGAAATAGCTGTTTTTTTAACGCAATTCGTCCCGAAGTAATTCGGACCGAATTTATTTTTGTCGGGAAATTCGTCGAAGTGACCAAACCGAATTTTTGAAAAATTTGCCCATCTCTAGTTATAATGGGTCCCTGTCGCTCCTATTCTGATTGGCCAGGATTGCCAAGCCCACGCTAGCTCAACCACTCAGCTCTTTTCTGCTTTTTACTGTATTTTGAACTGTCCTGCCTTTGAATTTGATGGGTCAATACTTCTCCATAGGTTTTAATGGGTCACTGTCGCTCCTATTCTGATTGGCTGGTTTCTGTCGACCACTGAGAAGCGCTTACAGAATTTGAATTACTGTATTTCCCGGAAATTTCCAAGATCCAAATTCCTGATGTTGCGCTGTTCTAGATTTTTGGAAAGTGATTTTTTTTAATGTTTTTTTTTTTTTTTTATAAGGTTTGAGCTCTTTTTCTTATAATGTTTTTTACACCTAATAAAAGCGTTTTTTTTGGGGAATCATACTCCATGCCGCACGGAGCTGAGATTTCTTTTGCGATCTTCTATATGTTTCCTCTCATGTTACGTTCTCGCTTCACTTCGCCTCCTCCGGCTCGTTTAGACTAACTTCAACTAGGTCTGCCTGTCGGAGCTGGCGAGCGCTGCAATGCGCCGCACTTTGCTGACTCGCAATCATACATGCCTCGAAGTATTCGAATGAGCCGCGTCCCTCCACAGAACTCCCACAACGCCCATTACACGCCCCTTCATGTTAGGCGCATCCGAAAGTGGCGAAGGCTGTGCCTAACATCGCATCCCTGCGTCCGACAGGGGATTTGGATCGGTGAGGCGCCGTTTTCGCCAGAAAACAGGCGCAACTCCTGATCATACATGTCGCCCTACAGTAAGTGTGACAAGGACTTCAGATCCAATTTGATAGTGACAAACAGCAGTGAAGCAGATGCCGATGACTGTGAACCTGAAAGTATGACTGCGAGCTGTAACACCACTGGTAAAATGGTACTTTGCATTCTCTGGAGCATAAGTGGTGTTTGTTATGACTGACAACCAATATATATTCTGGATAACTGATGTTCATGGACATAAAAGTGGAAAACTCACTTGCAAGGGAAGTGACTCACAAAACATAATATTAACATCTATTATATCCCATTGCATGACTATTGATATACTGTATAAAAAAATGTATTTGTATTTCCTATTATATGTAATAAAGGGGTTGCCCAATAGAAACATATTACTTTCTACATAATACCTCACCCAAAGTTTGTCACTTCAATAATGTACTTTGAGTAAATTTTCTGTGAACTTCCTGCAGTTCTGTATCAGCTGTTTAATGAATCGAAGTGTAATAATTGTGTGTGCCTCCATACACAGGAAACAGCTGTGTCAAGTCTGAGGGATCAAGTCATCAAAAAGGCTTGGCTTTTTTCAGGGCAGGATTTAAAGCCACATCTTTATAATTTTTCTTCTTATCATCATTCTTTTTCTCCTTTCACACTGCTAAAGGGTTTATCTGTAAAATTAATTTTATTTCATATTGTTTTCATTATAATTTTTTTTACAGGTCTTTAATTTTTATTTATAAAAGGCGGAAACACTAACAGTAAACCATAGGCTGCCCTATAGGCTGATCAAAACGATGAATACAGTGAAGGAGTAGTGGTGTCCACAGTGTCGGACTGAAGTTCTTGGGACACACCAGAGGAAAGTGGGCCCATCCTTGATGTATACAGGACATGTGCTTGTCCACTTTTAAGTACTCTTTCTTGGTCCACTTTCAAGTAATTATTTCAAATGCAGGGTATGACAGAATATCTGGCGATTGGTTGTAAAGTCAGATCCAATTAAGATTGTCTTCTTTTAGACTTTCAGAGTCCTGCGGTATTAGGAGGACATTATTTTACCTAAGCATGGGCCCACCGGAGGATCCTCTGGTACTCTGGTGGGCCAGTCTGACACAGTGTACAGTTGTACCTGTACAACCATGAAGTCCTTTCTTTGATTGGACAGAATGTTTCATGAATGCTCTCACCAATCTCTATAACCTCAGGGATCCAGGAATAGACTGAGAGGGGTTGTCTTTAAGCTGCATGGCCACACTGCAGTTCAAATTCTAGAAAACATTGTCCGATTAAATTATTGTGAGTTTGGTTGGCCATGGGCATTTTATGGGATCCCTAGAACCATTGGTGGCTGCCATACCACCTATAATTTGATCCACCACTGTGTCAATCAAATAGTACACAAAAATAACTTAGGCGTTAAAACCACTGTGACTTCCACCATTGCTGAGAAAAAAGGGTCCCAATAACTGTAGTTCTCGGATAGAAGAAGGGCGATCTTATATGAAGATGAATGAGAAAATGGCAGACATCTGAATTTCACATTGTCATATATAGTGATGTACAGGACATTCAATTCTATTGATAGGAGACTGTTATGCATAAGTATTATAGTCTGCAAAAGCTTCATATTATGACCGTGACTAGAATCTTTACATATTTTGTTCTCCAAAAAAGTACATTTCATGGATTTATACAGAATGAGTGAGTTAAGGTATCATTGTACGATCCATGACGTGTTGCATTAAGAAACTATTCTTCCAATGAAGCACTGTTGTATAAAGGGGTGTGGGAAAAAATCCCTGTTGCAGTGTGTACAAATTTGGTCAAGAACTACTGAAAACGTCTAACCTCTGTATTTGAAAACAATGGTTTCTGTACAGGTCTACAATTTTGCCCCTGGTGTCATTAGTCAGCTCTTTGGTCTTTTGGCTATGGTGGAGAGGTTGGCGTATGAATGATTAAGTATATGGACAGGTGTCTTTTATACAGGTAAGGAGTAGTGTTGAGCGATTATTATCGACAAAGTTGAAATCAGCACAGTTTTTATGTTGATCGAAATTTTTAGATAATGCGATAATTTAGGTTAAAATCTGTGCATCATCTATTAAGATCGCACCATTTTCGGCGCTTCCTGTCATTTTGGCGGCCAGCAAATCAGCTTACAGAATAGAGCAGGGTGAGATGTGTGTGCGACGTCATGACTGGGATGTGTATGGGTGCGATTGGCTGGAAAAATCACATGACCTCGTTTTACATAGAACAGCCCTTCCTGTTCAGCCTCAGTGTCTCTCAGCGTCTCAGAGCAGTAGGACGTGCGCTCTGCCTGTGTCCAAACAGCTCAGCGAAATTATTCTATTTCTTCACAGAGAAAGCTCTACTGTTAGCTGTGATCCTTACAACTTAGTTAGATTAGAGATTGGAAGATTTTATGTAGTTAGGTAGAGAATTTTAAAGGAGCATCTAATGCTGTAAAGTCACGGGGAGGGGGGTGAGCGGAGGGGAGGCCTCCGCGGGCGAACACAGACAAGCTCTATAAAGAATACTGGATAAAGTTCACCAAGACTTAGTGTAGACATTGCACTGCAATAGCTTTATTATTAACAGTTTTCTATTGAAATATTTCCTGGATATTGGGCAGCCTGAACTTATATTAGGATACACATCTTTTCTAGTAACTGCAGGTCTCTTTGTTAGGTGCAAAACTCCACTTTAATTATCAGTATACATTTCAGATAGGTGTTCATTTTCAATTTTGCCCATTCCACCTTTGTTGATATATCCACCTTGCAGTTAAATAAGAATCCAGCAATTTTGTAGTCAGCACAGGTTGATAGGTGCCAAAAATACCTTGTATTATCCGAATAAATTTCAGATACGTGTTTTTTTGACTTTGGCGCACTACAGCTTTGTTCATTGAGGCACCTTGCACTTAAATGTGAATACAGCAATTTTGTAGTCACCACAGGTGAATTGATAGGTGCCAAAATACCTTTTATTATCCGAATACATTACAGATACGTGTTTTTTGACTGTCAGGCCTGTCATCGCTGGATCAGGGCCCTGTGAATCTTCAGTACGAACAGCGTCGCCAATCAGTCCTTCAGTGGATAAGCAACCTGCATCCAGCATCTTACCTCCTCGTGCCCTCCCAGTGACGGCAACAAATGTTGTCATCTAGTAACATCACCAGCATCCGTCAACATGAAGCAGCCCAAATGTGAAACGTCGTGAACCCACCACTGGGGATAATCAATTTTCTGAAGACCTCTTTGATACCAAATTGCGGTTTGGGGTCAGAAGCATTTTAAAAATCAAGAGACCAAAGAGGATGATTTTCTCTGCTCTGTGACCGCCCATTTACTGATGCCGTCAATCGGCAAAAATCCCGGGTCGTCGCAAATGCCTTGCAGTTCCCTCTTGCTTGTACCCGCAGCTTCCTGGATGCAGAATGTCAGGACGACGAAGTCCATGCTGATGTTGATGATGATGATGACGACATTAGCGGGATGCCAAACGTGGTCTTTTCAGCAGAAATTGCTTGCGGACGCTTCATCACTTGACGAGGAGAAGACGAGGGGAACGTGTCAGAACGGGTTTCCCCGCCTCAAAAGGGAGAGGTGGGCGGTTGCCAGAAGCTCCGCTGATATGATTTCCCAGCCACGTTCAGCGCAAACCCCGCTACCACGCTTATCGCCGTCAAAAAGGTCCAGGACCTCTCAAGCCTGGGCCTTCTTTGAGCAAGCCTTCTGATTTCACCCAGCGATGTCCATATGCCCGCCTTTCGCGCTAAACGCATAATAGAGGCCAGACCCTTAGGCGGTTAACCACCACCAACATGTCTAGTCACATTCAGCGAATGCAATGATTTGAAATGGAAGGGAACACTTGGCCAAAAAAGGCCCAGACCGACGGCAAGCCACCAACCACAGTCAAAACCCCACTGGTCTCCACTCCTCTCTCCTCCTCCGCCTCCGCCGACCACCAGCTGCCCATGTCTCTCAAAGTCATGATCCGGTATCACCTCCGCTTCAGCCTCCACAGACGCCCAGAGTACCACCAGCACCACCAGATACGCATCCTACCCCTTCTCCTTCTACCGCCAGTTTGTGTTATGATTTTGATATTGATTGAAGGACCAGACATGCACGGCCCTGGGGGGAGGGAAACAGTGGGCCAGTCTAGCAGCCAGCCTTCTGTCTTTCAGGTTTGTGAAGCCGAAGAAACACTTTAACCCAAACCATCCCAAAGCCAAAAGCCTAATGTTCCGGGCATTGCCAGGCTTTGGACATGTAAATGTAGCCTTCCGACTGGTGGCACAGAAGGGATCCGCCACAAAACGACGTCATGTGCCCACTGCCTGCCCCCAATAACCAGAACCGAGAATGGCATTTCTTTGCCAGAAAAGCCGTCCTGCCCCGTGGCCAGCCACGTGTCATCTAAAACATTTCAAGCGCGTTGTCTGTCATCTATGGCCGGGAAAAGTCCATCTGCTGCCCACCGACACATGGAATAGTAGCACGTGCCAAGGCCACTATATCTCTGTTGACATCTCCACAGGGTTAGCTTGGAGGATGTCTCTGGGGGTGGACGTGGCTCACTCAGCTCGTGCGCACGCTCTTCAAAAACCGCCAGGGATGGTGCAGGGTTCTTTCCCCAAAGGTCCTACTGGAGGCATCACGTGCCCAAGAAACCAGGCCGAGATGTGAAATTTAATCTGTTCTTGGAGACCGCGTCCACACACAGAGTCATGAGCTTTGGACGCTCTTCCGCAACGAGACCCTGAGCGCTGGCTGGGTGACAAGAACCTTTGTGCCACAAGGTGGTGTGCGATATACGGGCTAAATCTGCTGGCCAGTCCCTTAAGATATGGTAGGCAGGACACATCCCTTGCCTGACAATGTCATGAACCATGTCGTTCCAGACATTTCTAAAAGAGCACCCTGGTCTGGATTGCCTACTGAGGAATGCTCGACGTCTAAGTTCGCACTTCCGCTCAATAAACCAATATCCGCCGACTCGCCAACCCTGCTTCGTCAAACGCCTGCATCGTTGCAGCATCAGCTCGCCTCCCCTTCAACGCGTCTCATTGTTTGTTTTTTTTTTTTATTTTTTTTTTTTTTTTTTTTTTTTTTTTTTTTTTTATATTTTTTTTTTTCTTTTTTTTTTTTTTTTTTTTTTTTGACTTTTTTTTATTTTTTTTTTTTGTTTTTTTTTTTTTTTTTTTTTTTTTTTTTTTTTTTTTTTTTTTTTTTTTTTTTTTTTTTTTTTTTTTGTTTTTTTTTTTTTTTTTTTTTTTTTTGTTTTTTTTTTTGTGTTTTTTTGAACGTGGCAAACACGCTGGAATTCCACCCTCCACATGCTCCAGCGATGTGTGTCAGCAGCGCAATGCCATTACGCCAGTACGAAGGTGACACATGGCCTGACAAGCAGCGGGCTGACGCCCTGGGGAAAGTTGAGCCACCGAGAGTGGAGGCAGGTGGGAAAGAGCTCTGCACCCATCCTTGCCAGTATTGAAGAAGCCACCAAAATTAGTCAGTGCGGACAATGCCCTTGTCAGCATGAGCATTGTTGATCTTAGTTCTGGAACGATCCGTTCTGGGACACTCTGAAACAACAGGTTCCCAGCCAGCGACGAGGAGGAACGGACCTCAGATGCGACACGGAGCCTTTCTCACCGGACAAAATCCACAAGGCCCGACAGTAGTACGACAAATTCTTCGGTCTTCATTAGCAGTGGTTCTGGGGTCCAAGCTAGGTGCAAGGTGGCGCATCAGCTCTCAGGGTGCATCATCTCAGAAAGCAGAGGCTGTGTTGAAGCTGTGCCGAGCAGCGGATGAGGAAAGGAGGAGGAGTATTCCTAGACACCGACGTTTACTGACGTCCCTGCCTACAGGAAAAAGGTTGGCGTCGAATGTGAGGCTGGGTATGAGGGAGAGAGATGAGTAGATCAGTTTGCTAGTGCCCCTCCGAAACCCAGGAAGGCTTGAGGGAAATCACGGCCTCCATCTCTCACATGAGTGGCTTATTGCTCCATTTCCTCCAACAGATCACCGCATTAAGGCCATCAAAATGAACAACTAGTTACTGGTGGCCACCCTCCTGATCCCCTGCTACAAAAACAAAACTCAGCACTTTCTTTCACCCCACCCCAAATAGAGAGAAAAATGCAGGAAATGGAGACCTTGCTATTCGATCAACAGGAGACATCGGTTTGCGTATGCTTCACGTTCCCACAAATGTCACGGTGGATACAACATCCAGCACGTGTCAGCAGTACAGTGCCAAGTAGCTTGTAGCGGCAGCAGCAGGAAAGGTGGCAGAAGCCTAATGGGTGACCTCGGGCAACTCTATATTTTACCACTCACCAGACGCATGCAATGCAGGACCACAACCGCATCCAGCCAACACACAGAGAGACCAGCTTAAGATCATTGGGTGCTCGCTATCAGCGTGCACAACACCGATGTTTTTTGTATGTGTTTCCGACCCAATAGACTTCTGGGTATCCAAAATGGAGCCGAATGGCCCGAGCTCACGCTCGCCACGCCAATATGGATGTGTTGTCCTGCCTAGCAGCCACGTCATATCAGAGCGTGACCTTCAGCCACAGCTTGAGTTCATTACAGACAATCGCATCCGGCACTTCAACAGATAAGTGGATCGTTTGACTTTCATCAAGATGAAATTCAAGGCATGGATCACTGATGAATGTGTGCCCCAATTGCCGAGGCACCGTTAGTTGCCGTCTACATCACATTCCTCTTCAAACAGAAATGGTCCTCTTGAAAACTTTTTATTAAAATGATCATTTCTTACTGCAATTTTTATTCTCTTTTCCCAACAGTTCATTTTGCTGGTTTTGCTGTGAGAACTGTAAAAGACAGAAGGTTTCATGACAACACGTATTCCATTTACTCACTTTATATTTAGTTTCGCATTGTCAATGTTTTGAGTCCCTGTGCTGTGAGATACAAAGCTATAATCATGGACTTTGGAACAGAAATGTGGCTTTTAAGTGGCATTTCTCCCTCACAATTTTTAACAGTGGCTGATAAAGTCAATTTATAATTTTTTGGGGTCCCTGTTGCTGTGAGAACAGCAATAATCAGGTCCTTTGAAAAGAAATGTGGCTTCTAAGTGGCCCTTTTCCTCCCCCAAAAATTTTAAAAAGTGGCTAAAAAGTCATTTTTTAATTTTTTGGGGCATGCTGTTGAAATGCAGCAATACTACAGGTCCTATTATAAAAAAAATGTTGTTTTTTAACAGACATTTGTTCTTCACAATTGTCCAAAGTGGCTCAAGGGTCATGCTTTGAATTTTTGGGGGGATTTTGCTGTGACATGCAGCTATACTACAGTCCTATTAATAAAAAAAATTGTTTCCTTTTCTAACAGACATTTGTTCTTCACAATTTTTCCAAAGTGGCTCAAGGGTCAGCTTTGAATTTTTGAGGGGAAAATTTTGCTGTGACATGCAGCTATACTACAGGTCCTTTTATAAAAAAAAAATGTTGTTGGGTTCTAACAGACATTTGTTCTTCACAATTGTCAAAAGTGGCTCATGGGTCATGTTTTGAATTTTTGGGGGCATTTTGCTGTGACATGCAGCTATACTACAGGTCCTATTATAAAAATGTTTTATTTCTAAAAGACATTTGTTCTTCACAATTGTCAAGAGTGGCTCAAGGGTGATGGTGCTGTCAGAAACCGGAATAGGTAGGACACTGTTAATGGACACATTTGCAAAATGACTTGTTTTTGCAAGACTTTAAATAGTAGCTTCCCGTTTTTGAGAAAACCCCATTTAATACAATTAAAAAAGAGAAAAAAAAGACAGGTGGGTTCCACCCTATTAAAAAAATGTGTTTTCTAGAATTAAACACTAAAAAACTTGCATGTACAAAATAGCTGTAAAAAAATTTCCTTGAATTGTACAAGGGGTACAGGGAAAACTTGACCAGATTGGGTTTTCAAGGACATGGATATGGAGACGGACAGAGAACAAAGTACAGAGAAAATTTTCCCTCCACCGTTTGTAAAATAGAAAAAGAATGCCAAGGGAAAAAGGGCACCTGGGTAACAGGAGCTTTAACCAAACCCGTTTTAAGTAACTCAATTGGTCCGCAAGCGTACCCGGGGAAGGAAAAGTATATTCCCGTGAAACTAAAATGGGGTTTTAAAGACTCCTTTTTCCGACATTTTTAAACTGGGGGGATGCATGTTTTTTGGGGGGGGCCCGGGGGCAAATTTGGGGCGTTTTTGGCCCAAATGGGGGCCCGGGGGACTGTCCCCAAAATTTAGTCCGGAAAAAAAAAATGGGGTTAAAGACTCCTTTTTTTGGCACTTTTAATCTGGGGGCATGCAGGTTTGGGGATGCTGTGGCCCCCGGACAGGGGTGTCAAGTCCAGGTGGGAAACTAAAATGGTGGTTGAAAGACTCCTTTTTCCGGCACTTTTTAACTGGGTCATGAAGGTTTGGGGCTCATGCTGTGGCCCCAAGACAGGTATAGTCTATTCCCCTGAAACTAAAATGGTGGGTTAAAAAACTCCCCTTTTTCCGGCACTTTTTAAATTGGGGGTCATGCAGGTTTGGGGGTCATGCTGTGGGCCCCGGGCAGGGGTAGCAAAGTCCAGTGAAAAAAAATGGGGCATGAGGTTTGGGGCTCATGCTGTGGGCAAGACAGGGGATATGAATGGTGTGTGATTTTTTTCTGTGGCTTTCATAACCTTGTGTGTTGCCTAAGATTAGCACTATCCATTTGACTGTTGTGGTTGTTTAATTCCAGCTTTTCCACCCTGTTTGGGTTAAAATGAAGGGTTGGTTCCCCATAGACTCAAGATCATCGATCTAATCTGTCACGACCATCGAATATCTTGTCGTGAGGGAGACTACGCCTTTTGACCCATTCGATGGCCAAAATAATCGCTCAACATAGTAATGATTCAAACAGGGTAATTTTTAAAGGTAATGAATGCAGAGTAGGAGGGCTGCCTTCTTGCTGGTTAGTAGGTGATCAAATACTTATTTCATGCAATAAAATGACAATAATTATTTAAAAATCATACAATGTGATGTTCTGGATTTTTTTTAGGTTCTGTCTGTCAGTTTTGAAGTGTACCTACAATAAAAATTACAGACTTCTCCATTCTTTGTAGGTGGAAAAACTTGCAAAAGTGTATCAAATACTTACATTCCTCACTGTACCATAATATTGACTGGGGCTCACTTTCTCTGATATAGAGCTCCGAATTCCCTGCAAAGATATTGAGCTAATACTAAGGAGAACAGAAGAGCCAGTAGTTCAGAAACACAGTAGGACAAATAAACAAATACATGCACAATGGAGGTCAGCAGCTCACCTGGTCACATTGTTCATATCAAAGCTTGACGCAGTACACAAAATTCAGGGTCGATGGCATCAGCTGGCTGGTAGTTGCCCCAAACAATACTCACACACCCCACTACTATGGGAATAATTAGATGATAAAAAACTGCACATTAACTTAATACCTGTTCACAACAGCATGCAGAATAAACACAGTATAATGCATGGGGAGGTTGCACAAATGCAAAAATACCAATAAACAAGCACTCACATACCCTCAGTGCATGAGGGGGGTGGTTGCTGGTACTACAATTGCATATACATAAGGCGATACAAAATTGGGCCATAAATACAGACACGCGTGGTACACCATGCTGGCTTACAACCTATTAGTGACGACCATACTATTGGATTAGGCGGGCTGCCCAGCACTTTCTGGGTGTCCAACACAAAGTACAGACACAATACCTATCCCCAGCACTGTTGGGCAGATAAAAAATATGACATATTGGAAAAATGTTAAATATGAGGTGTTAGCTGATACAGGGGCCCGGTACGCCAGCTCATAACCGGCATGTCTGTATTTTGTGTTTGTGTTGTTACTGGGTTTAGTCTAGTCCAGTTATTGAGCTGTATATAAGCTCCAAAATTGTAGTGTTTTTCCAAACAATGCTCTTAACTTTTTTATGGATGCACACAGGATAAAAAAAACTCAACACCTTGCACCAATAGTCACTCATCACTAGAGTTACTTGAATTTGTCCCTGTTGAGTTTGAACGCTAAATTTACCCCTCATTCTGACAAAGAGCCTAACCTTAACCCTAAATTGGGATTATGGTTTTCAACTCAGTTTGAGTGGGTTAACTTACATATTTCCTCGTGTTTCTGCTCCTGCAGTGCAGTTGCTCTGGCATCACTTCTGTCTGACATCACTTTCAGTCAAACGTTACATCGGTAGTCCTAGTGTTGTGTTGAACTGGAAGTGACATTAGATTCAAGTGAAGCATAGGTACAGTGGGCATTTTATACACAATTTTTCCTCATTTTTAAATGTTACAGCCATAACCTTAAGTTTATTTTATGGATATTTTATGGTAGTATAATATTGTACCGTGTTAGTCATAGAAAGCAATAGAGTAGTGAGAATGAAAATAAAGGTATTGCCTGATTTTTTCACTCTTCTATTGATATTTTATGGAAGGGAAGATCTCTCCTTAAGGAGAGCACCGAACGAACGGCTTGTAGAGTTTTTGATTTTCCCTTTTCGCCCTCTACTTAGCATCTGCATATCACAAGGCATTATGGGAAAGGGGCTGAGAAGCCCACAGCGCCCTCTGTTGGTTGTAACAAATCCACAATTTGCTTTTGACCCACCGAGTCTTGAGAAAGCAAAAAGGATTTTTTAGCCAAGCCAGTATCTCTCATCTACAGACAACGCTGTTTCGGGATTTTTGTCCCTCTTCAGTGCAGAGTAGAGAAGATACTGGCTGGCTGTGTGGGAGGCATCGGGTAGCTCAGGAAGGGAAGATCTCTCCTTAAGGAGAGCACCGAACGAACGGCTTGTAGAGTTTTTGTTTTGCCTTTTCGCCCTCTACTTAGCATCTGCATATCACAAGGCATTATGGGAAATGGGCTGAGAAGCCCACAGCGCCCTCTGTTGGTTGTAACAAATCCTCAATTTGCTTTTGACCACCGAGTCTTGAGAAAGCAAAAAGGATTTTTAGCAAAGCCAGTATCTCTCATCTACAGACAACGCTGTTTCGGGATTTTTGTCCCTCTTCAGTGCAGAGTAGAGAAGATACTGGCTGGCTGTGTGGGAGGCATCGGGTAGCTCAGGAAGGGAAGATCTCTCCTTAAGGAGAGCTCCGAACGAACGGCTTGTAGAGTTTTTGTTTTGCCTTTTCGCCCTCTACTTAGCATCTGCATATCACAAGGCATTATGGGAAAGGGGCTGAGAAGCCCACAGCGCTATTATATGATATTTTATGTAATAGAGCAGTACAAAGTAGCAAGTATTTGTGTAGTATAAAGAAAATGATATGTGCTTTTCCAAATTTTTGCAAATTAAAAAACTGAAAAGAGTGGCATGCACATGTATTTAGCCTCCCTTGAATCAAAACTTTGTAGGACCACCTTGGCTGTAATGACAGCTGAAGTCTGTTGGGGGATGTCTCTACCAGTTTGCACATCTAAAGGGTGGAATTTTTGCCTATTATTCTTTGCAGAATAACTAGCTTAGTCAAGTTGGTTGGTGATTCTCAATGGGATTTAGGTCTGGACTTTGATTGGGCCATTTTGACACATGAATATGCTTTGATTTAATCCATGCCATTCTAGCTTTGGTTGTAGGTTTAGGGTCATTGTCCCGCTGGTAGGTAAACATACGCCCCAGTCTCAAGTCTTTTGCAGCAACAGGTTTTCCTCCAGTATTGCCCTATATTTGCTTCATCCATCTTCCTATCAACTCTGAGCAGATTCCCAGTCCCTGCTTAAGCAAAACCTCCCACCATGCTGCCACCACCATATTTCCCAGTAGGGATGGAGTATCCAGAGTCATGTGCAGTGTTGGCTTCCTCCACACATAGCATTTTTCAGTTATACCAAAAAGTTAAATTCTTGTCTCATCTAACCAGAGTACCTTCTTCTAAATGCTTGCTGTGTCCCATACAGCTTTTTTGCATACTACAAAGGGACATTTTATGGCTTAGTTTAAAAAAAAGCTTTCTTCCCACTCTTCCATAAAGGCCAGATTTTTGGAGTACAGGACTAATAGTTTTCCTGTGGACAAATTCTCTCGCCCGAATGGCGGATCTCTGAGGCTCCTCCAAAGTGACCATGGGCCTCTTGGCTGCTTCTCTAGTTAGTGCTCTGTTTGTCTGGGCTGTCAGTTAAAGTGGAGGGCAAATGTCTTGGTATCTGAACAGGTGTGCCCTACTCCTTATATTTACAGATGATGGAATGAATAATGCTCTGTGAGTAGTTCAGAGCTTGGGCTATATTTTTAAAACCTAATCGTGCAATACACTTTGCTACAACTCTGTCCCTTAGCTGTGTGGTGTGTTCCTTGTTTGTTCACTAATGTTCTTTAACAAACCTCTGAAGGCCTTCACAAAACAGCTGTAGTTATACTTAGAATAAATTACATACATACTGTATGTACTCTATTTACAAATATTTTAATTTCCAAACATTTCGAAAAGTAAGTATCTTTTTCTTTACACATTTCAAAACTTGCTTGCTCTATCACATGAAATATCAGCAAAATACATTTAAGTTTGTAATGGTAATGTTTAAAAAATAGGAACAGTTCAAGGGGTATGAATACTTTTGCAACTCATTGTATATGATTTGCATTGACAGGGTGAAAGGGGTTGAACAGGATTCGAAAAGCATTAATGTTTTCTTTTAAAAACTGTGTCACACCTGTCCATTGAGTGTGTGTGTGTTAAGAGACTCAGTCCTGTAAACCGCAGTTGAGATGACTGGCAATACTAGAAACAACTTAATGATGGTGGGGCAATATTTCTTTGGAACAAACCTGACATATTTTATTAATCCTGTACAGCCCCAAACAGCTTTCAGACCCTGTTCCAGGTATCCATCAGGATACTATAATGTAGGACAAATGTAGTCAGAATTGTACTACATTTGCCCTATTTAGCCAATGTGTCCTGTTCCTGCACCACACACAATAGAATGTTCCACCTTGGTGATCATCAGGATAAAATTTTATGGTATCCTAAGGGACACCAAGCGTGGGGGCCAAAAATGATATGTGAATAGGGCCTAACTGTATAATTGTAGCTGCCGAAAGCCGCTAGTAGGAGTAGCTGAAAAGTCTAATGCATGTTATTTTATTATTAAGATCCATGCATTTAGTATACAGTCAGTTTACAAATTCTATCAATATTCTAACAATCAAAATTCTATCAATTTTAGGTTTAGGAATAGGCTTTAGAGTTCTATATGAAAAAATCTGAACTTAATACTATAAAGATACATTATGAATCAGCTCAAAAGTGTAGACCTATTTAGATTTAGAAAGCAAAATTGGTGTTTAAGTTTTGACATTTAGTTAATATCTAGGTTCACTTTCAAACATGATTTTTAAATTCTAGCTTTGTGCCGTATTGCTATGTTAGTTTTCCGATACATCAGATTTCTGTACAGTGCCTAGTGCTACTTTTACAAAATGCAAATCACCAGAGCATTGAACAAGAATAGGTTATGAAGCATGATGTGACTCAGGATCAGTACAAGTTTAACAGACTTTTGTTAACCTTTATATAGATCAATTCTAAACAAAAATTGTAAATTGTATTAATAGATGAACATACACATTAATGGTATTCTTCCTAGTCTATAGTGTTCATATATGTTATTTTAAAGTACCAAGTAAGTATTATTATAATGACCAGCGGCTAATTATTAGGGTAACCATTCTGTGCAGCATAAACAGCAACTAGACAGACTGGGAGTGAGTAAAAAAGATTCTGGTAGGTTGTCACGGGTATCTGGAGCTATTTTGACTGCATTCCACAGCTGTTGGGGGAGGATCCATAGAGCAAACAAAATGATCAAGGTGGTCCCACAGATGGTCAATTGGGTTCAAATCTGGGTAGTACTTAAAAGTAATCTTTTGTTTTTCCAACCAATTTCGAAGCATTTCTAGCCATGTGACAAGATGCATTGTCTGCTGGAAGATTCCATCCACCCCAGGAAAGACAATCGCCCTGTAGGGGTTTACTTGATCTACAAGGATGTATTCATACCCCAATAGGTTGAGTAGACTCAGAAAATGCCCCCAAAACATATCACAGACCATAATGCTGCCACCACCAGTATGTGTTTTTCCAACAATGGTTGCAGGGTGTTTCTTTTCTGATGTTTTTCACTTGACACGCCAATATCCATCCCTATGAAGAAGCACAAAATGTGACTCATTGGAGAAGGTAACCAAGTGCCAATTAGCTGAGGTCAAATTCCAATACTGCCTTTTGCTTCAGTATCCTATAGGGATCTCTGAAGTGTTGTTTTAGACACATCTGGTTCAATGTGTCCCTGGTTCAATTTGGTGGTGTGCTGCTCCACTGCAGTATGTCGGGCCACCATTGTGCACCTTAGTAGCCTACATTTACCTCTCATTAGCTAGATTTCAGCCACTTGCATACCATCTGCAGCTATCGCCTATCACTTAGCTGTTTCTTATCTGGGTCTCCAGATGAACCTCTAATGGGGAAACGCATTGGCACTAAAAAGACCTGGCAAACATTTTAGGGTGAGATAGACCTATTCCAGGGCAAGTCACCAATAAGTGGTGTTGCCCTTTTCTGGGCATTTCACTCCACCTCTTGACAGGTTCTTTATAGGGATTTATAGTGGAAGACTTAATGAGTGTATTGCTGACAACGTCCTCAGGTGTTTAAATCCTTAATCTATTTCTGAGGAACTGTAAGGCTATGTTCACACGGCTTATTTGGGCACGTATTTCAGCCCGTAATTCACGACATACTGCTCGAATTACGGGCTGAAGTACGGCCCAGGCATTACGGTAATCCACAGTTGTCATAGAGAACTATGGATTACGCCTCCTTTCCCCGCTCGGTGAATCTGCCGCAGGGGGAGATAAGTGACATGTTATTTACTAGCGGCGTGTACGCGCCGCTAGTAATGATAGTCTATGGGCTGGCGAGGTGCCGCCGACCCGCTCCCGCCCCTCCCCTGTCCACACGGCGTAATTGCGGGGCGTAATTATGCCCCGCAGTTAAGCCGTGTGAAAGTGGCCTAACTGTAATTATCAAATTACCAACAAATCGTGAGTCTTGTTGATAATCTTTATCTATTGTGTGTTTATATTATGCATTCAGGGTCCATTCAGTGCAGTGCATACATGTACATTTAGTAGTGGTTTTGCAATTAGTTCAAAACATTTATAGGTGTTTGTCATCCACCCTAGCCGATAAGGTCTGTTGTTATTTTTATGGAGTTTAGTGACAGATTTGGTTTTCTTTTTCAATGAATATTAATAAAATGTTTTGTCTTTACTGTGATATTATAAATGGATTCTGAGAGCAGTACGTTCGCCTCTCACATCAATAGCATGTGGTGCTCTGCAGTTTTCATGTCACTTATTCGCATTGGCACTATTTGTCACCACAGCACAATTTGGACAGTTCACAACCTGCAAAGCGTCAGAAATGCCTTCGCTCTGGGCCCCAAATCCAATTATCATCCTTTTTTGCAATTCTGATTAATCTCCATTTTTACCCATTGCAGCAATGATGGATATGTGTGCAAACATCCTGTTGTATACCTTAAATACCCACTTACCATGCATGTCTTCCTTCATGAGCTATTTGTTATCAATGTGAAAGCTAAGAAGGGGGGTCATAATAATGTGACTCCACTGTGTATTTTATCGCTGAATAAATGTTATATAATATAATATAATAACCAGAGATTGTCTGGTTATTTACAGAAGTCCACAATCTGCTGAGGATGAAATGTAATAAACTTTACAATATACCTTATCTCTGAAATCTTCTTCTGGGATCTGCTTCTGCTTTTATTATGGTACATTCATGTGACATGATATAATGTACAGTAACCGTAACTTTCAATAGGTGCCATTGACATTTATGATATATATGCTGCTGACATTGCTATAATAATATGACTTGACTGTATAAAAGCACATCATCAATACGCCACACAAACAACATACTCATGATAATCCAGTCCTTCCTACATACTTATTAGTTTTTTCTTATACATGGTAAAATATGGAATTCAATTATGCTCATGTTTGTTCATTTGATTTGATTAGTGTTGTGCAAATCTGTCATGGGTCATTTTAATGCAGAGATTTTGGTTTGGGACGTCTTGAGCCCTATTTTTTTTCATTCAGGATGGTTCTGGACATGGGAG
The DNA here is from genome assembly GCA_025379985.1 of Phyllomedusa bahiana. NCBI lineage: Eukaryota > Metazoa > Chordata > Amphibia > Anura > Hylidae > Phyllomedusa > Phyllomedusa bahiana. Next base: position 42,534 of record JAODAL010019331.1, on the reverse strand, counting down.
GCACCATATGACCCGGTGCGCATTCCGTTTCGTGGATTCAAGGGGGCGTAGTCAGGCGCGCGGCATGCAGGGAGGGGCCTCCATATAACACCGGGATCAGATGCGCAGTCAGCAGAGAACAGCAGTGCCACCCTCCCTCCCTATTGGTAGTTTGAATGGGGGGGGTTGTGTTGAGGTTGGGTCGTCGTCTTCTTTTGAGAAGAACTCTTCATTGGTGGTGGCTTGTTGTCACAGTAGCTGGTGGGTTGGAGTCCCTGAAGTCAGTGGAAAGTAGTGGGGGAGTCAGGCTCAGCTTGGCTCTCAGTTTTGTGGATGGACTGGTCTGGCGTCCTTGGGAGCGGGTTACGGAATGGTTATCCGCCTGAGGTGGCTTTTGTTGCCCTGAAGCCGGGGGGATGACGGCTGGGGGTAAAAACTGCGGATAGATGGAGGAGTTTCGCCAGACCCTAGTTGTTGGATTATCTTAGCTCCAAGGACCTCAGCCCCAAGTTGGTTCTTCACGGATGTTAAGGAAAGTGTTGGAAGTTTGGGGGGTATTGGGTTAGAGCGTATGGGAATTTGGGGAATTTATACATATTCGCATTCAGTTATTTGATATTTATTTGTATGTTAATAAAACGGCTGCTGTGGCCAATTTATCCAATCCACATCTCAGTGTTTTTATTAGAGGGGATCTAGGGGATTTGATTGTTGGTCAAGCTCAGCAGAGGATAGGCGTTGCTCAGGGTCATGTCACTAACTCTGGCCTTAATTCTAACTATAAGCATAATCCTATCTCTAAATTGGGGTTAGTGATAGGGGTAGCGTTTGTAGGCCTTTTTAAGGTTTAAGATATCTCTTCGTGGCACTCTGTGGTCCAGCAGTGCTGTCAATAGCCTAATGTGACATGGAAAAAGATGTGGCGTTAGGCCATAAAAAAGCATAAAAAATGTCTAAATAACCCTTAAACCTAGAACCAAATAAGGGCTAGGGTTACAGTTATGGGTTAGAGGTGATTTTTTGGGGTGTTTAATGCCAACATTTGAGTTGACCCCACCCTAATAGAAGCGCTAGGATATAGGTTGCATTTGACTTTGACCTAAATCCAATGTGTAATACTACATATGAAATTTGTTGATTTATTGTACTTTCTGTTTTGCACATTTATACTTTTGGGATATTAGTGTATGTTTGCTTGATTCTTGAAAAGGCTTCTGGGCTGTATGTATTTTTACACATTGTTTGACTATTTACGATAAACTGTGTAACCATCAGTATTGTTGTGTGTCCATAAAGGGTACATTTACATGACTTTGTGCTTTTTGTGCTTTCACAAGGAGGGGATACCATGTGCGTGTTTGGGCTCTTTTATGTCTTTTAAGTGTCTGGTCTGTATTTAATCAATAAAATAATTTTTTGCAGCTTTTTCCATATGTGTGAAACATATTTTGTTGTACAATTCCTTTTCTTTTATTTCCTCTTTGTTAAAGTAGAGGCACCAAAAACATCCATAGACTATTATTACGCCAAAAGCCTATTTCTTAGAAATAAAATCTCCTTCTTAAAATCTGTTTCTTATGTCAAACATGAAATCCTGTTTCTATACATCTGTGAAGATTTAATTTGCACTTTGTATTGTTCTAAGCTTCCCTGTGGGCACGGTGATGATACATTGCCCAGTGCAGGGTTCCTATGTCTTACATTGCAGATATAGCATGTAATGGGAATGATTCATGTGGGACTCACTAATACTTCTAGGTCCATAATGCTATAACCAGGCACATCCCGACATGCAAATATCATTATATCTGCTATGTGAGCAACCAGATTTCCCAGAGGAACATTGCAATTTACACTCCGTAGAAACCTGAAAGGACAGCAGGAATAAAATAAACTTTGTGAATGTATTATTGATCGATGAAATAACATTGATGGTTTGGGAAAATAAAATGTTTGTTCTTCTTTATCTGTTCACTTCAGCACAAAAAAATGAAATGTATTTTCATTATGTATGTCACTTTTAAAATTTATATTTCCCATACATTTAAAAGGGGTGTCATTGTGTAATGTTCTCGGTCCATTCAAGTCTGGACTCCACTATCAACTTAAAATAGTAAAAAGTTTCTTAATAAAAATGACAAACAATGAAAAATAGTTTGTTGACAGCTTCCAAGTAGTATCAGTTTATGTCTACTCTTCATAGAGTAATGGCTCATGCAGTTGTGCCTCCTAGTGCTCCATACATAGAAGTGTAACTGTGTTTAGTTATTCCATGCTTTCCTGTATGTTAATATATAAAAAAAAAAAAAGGATCAGCACATCTCAAAACAATTCCAAAGAAAAATGGTGCAAGTGCACGCTGACGCAGCCACAAACAATGCAAACACAAAGGGCCACATGTATGAAAATGGTCTAGGTCAAAAACTTTATTTGTTGCCCATATCAACCAATCAGAGCTCCCCTTTTATTTCATATAGTGCTCTGGAAAAATTAAACGGCCACTCTGATTGGTTGCAAGACCGTTTTCCTACATGTGGCCCAAAGTGCACATGAAAATCTGAAGTTCTTAATGCACATTTTTGACCAAAACTGAGTGGGCTCATTCACCAACCATAACCTACATTCAGATAGCGACCTACACTAGACAAACATTCTCACCTTTCTTGGTGCCTACTTATGCTTCCATACTGTACTTTCAGGGCATGAAAATCCCAGCTACACTCTGTTCTGATTAAAAAAAAAAACCTGTGTGGATGGCTGGAGGTCACGTCCAAAACAGAGGAAGCAACTCCCCCTTCAGCATTCTGGAAAAACAAGAAATGATCAGCACAACCAAAAGAGAAAATGCTTATGTGGCCACAATCAATGCAAAAACATATCAGCAGCACTTCACAAAGAGACAGTTAAACAATGAATATACAAACTATTTTAAGGTGCATTTCTGGTACTTCGGGAATACATGGAAATTTTTGAATGTCTGCATGGGGGAGTGGCAGCCTCCAATTTGGCTGTTCCCTCCATCCATCCACACAGGTTGTTTTTAATCAGAACAGAGTATAGCTGGGACCTTCATGTCCTGAAAGAATGCAGACTTGCAGAGACACCAAGCAAGGTTGGAATGTTATAGTGAAGGTCCCCATCTGAACTGAGGTTACCTTGTCATTGGTGGATGAGCGCTCATAGTTTTGATCAAAAATTTGTGCTACGAACCTAAAATTTTCATATATCCTAGAAGTGGCAGAGATTCAATTTGAAATACATCATATTTTCATTGTTTATGTGTCTCTTAACGTTGGTAGAGTGCTGCTGATATGTTTTCGTGTTTCCTGTCTGTTAATGGCCATAAATCACTATTTAATACTACTAAAAATAAAGTGTGTTAATGAAGGTGTGCTGTGGATTCTCTTTATGCTAACCACTGGATATTTATTTGCCACTGTTTTGAAAGCTAAGCACTACTATTTCTTATGGCTGGATGATAGTTATGACTTGGTATGATAATATCTATGACTGGGTTATTAACTTACAAGGTTGCAGTTTTTTAAGAAAAGATCATAAAAATCAGAATGGGGATGGTGTATTTCTATAAAGTAACATCCAGTTTAAAGCCAAAACTATGCGAAGATACAGAAAATTAACACGTGAAGTTTTTATGGTAGATATGCATGGGGGTAGTAACAATAATAAAATTATATTAGGAGTCTGTTATAGAATCCACTGAAGATGGACTACTCAGGCAAATCGATGAGGCAGCTAATCACATTGAGTCTGTTATTATGGGCAACTTCAACTGCCCAGACAAAAACTGGGAAACTGAAGCCTGTGGCTCTCATAAAGGAAACAGGTTTTGGCAATAACTAAAGATTCCCAGATGGTGCAGGATCCAACTAGAGAGAAGGCCCTTCGGACTTATTATTGACTAACATATAGACACAACAGAGTACATAGGGACCACAATATAATACATTTCCTCTTGTCATTCAATATAGTTTTTTTGATGATGAGCCACAAAGATATTGAATTTCAGGAAGGCTAATTTCAATCTTCAAGAGGGCCTTAAGCACACTGAGTGGGACAAGATATTTAAAAACAACAGTACAGATACTAAGTGGGAGCTTTTTAAAAACATCTTAAACACTTACTGTGAGAGATGTATACCTTTTGCAAACAATAAAAAAAAACAATGCGGATCATCAAAGATGAGGCAATAAATAACAAGCATTTAAGCTACTTAAATAGGAGGGCAGTGAAGAAGCACTAAAACACAATAAGGAACAAAATAAAATATATACAAAAAAGGAGAAAGACAGCAAAATTGGAGACAGAGGCATATTGTCAATGAGAGTAAAACTAACCCCAAAATATGTTTTAACTACAGGCAATCCCTGACTTACAATGTTTTGGCTTACACCTGTCTCCCTACTGAGTCACACACTGTAAGATAACATACTATTATAAAGAGACCTGAATAAGTTGGAGGGTTTGGCAGAAAAGAGTCAGATGAGGTTTAACCTAGATAAATGCAAGTTTATGCACATGGGAACTGACTTGGAGAAGGACTTGAGAATCTTAATGGACAGCAAACTTAACTTCAGCAGCCAGTGTCAGACAGCTGCTGCCAAGGCAAATAAGATTATAGGGTGCACTAAAATGGGTATAGATGCACACAATGAGTACTCCTATTGTACAAATCTCTAGTCAGACTACACATGAAATATTGTGGAAAGTTTTGGGCACCAGTGCACAAGAAAGACATAGAAGAACTTGGACAGCGTCAAAGGTGGACAATGAAAATGCCTGGAACCATCAGAAGACAAAGTACAGTGTTTTGGCGGACTAGACTGATTCTGCTTTCCATATACTTATACAGACTTTTTTGTACACATTAAGTGTGCTGTCATGAAAAATATTAACATATTCTTTATTTTGAGAGATGTTTAGTGAATACTAGTTTTGCTCTATATAAAATTTTAACAGTGACAATCTGAGGCTTAAAATAATTTGTAACTTTTAAAGCACCCACATGGAACTACACATGAAAACCATACTGAATCTCCATGAAACTTCATATATGATCAAAAATATGGTACAATACAGGACTTTACTTCAATTTACACCATCATGTAGAGTACCAATAAGTACAAAATGTAGAAAGGGTTGTGCGCTTAAGATTTAAAAATGAAGTAAAAGCAGCAAAAAGTTAATAACGATCATTTAAAGAGATGGAAGATTTTACTTGGGTGACTATATACAGTAGCTAGTGTCTACTAGTTTCTGTTTCTAAATCTAGCAATTAATAAAATGATTTACATTTTTCAGAAGAAAATATTTTTTTTATTTTCACATTTCATATTTTGAGAGTGAAAAAGCAAATTTGTATTAGTAAGAAAACTATTTCTTCCATTGTCCGAGCACATTTAGACTGTTCTGTGATATCATCTCAGTACTAAAGTCTGTAATATGACAGACATATCTTCACCCTCAGGGCACGCTGAACCAAGTCTAATCTCTAAAATCCCAAATAACATATATTGCCCAAATGAAACACTTTATATTCTTTGATACTTTCTTTTATCATTGTCCTTTCCTTCCAGTCATTTCTACCTAATTCTTTTTCATCTGCAGGATAGGTAGTTCTCATCATTTGATATTAAAGGTCATCCGATCGAAAAATCTCTGTTCCATTAGGTTTTATGTATTGCTCTCTAAAAGTGCCAATGTGTCATGTGCCTTTGATATTCATATTATAACAATGTTCTTTGCAATCAGTATGTTCAATGTTTTATGAAAATTGATTAAAAAACAGTAAGAAGCAGTTCCACTGAGTCACAGTGCCTGAGGAGGGCTCAGAAGTCTTTCTGTCAATAAGAAGTCTCCACTATTATAAGTAGAATATGTTAAGAAGGGGCCCTTTAAAAATTTAACATTGGGGTCTAGGTTAACCTTTATTGCCGAAGCCAGATTTTACCCCCCTTACACAGCCCAATTTTTGAAATCCGACGTGTCACTTTATGTGGGAATAACTTTTCGATACTTTTACCTATCCATGTGATTCAGAGACTGTTTTAGACACATCAGAGGACATGTCCAAAAATTGCCAGCGCCACGGCAGTTTTTAGACACATTAAATCAGTGTAAAGTGTGCCAGAAAGTCTGATTCTCTCCAAAATCTGGCGTCAGGCATACCTTGCATAGTAAACTTAATGTGCCTTAAACGGCACATTGTGCCTAAGTAGATGCATTGCGCAAATCACGGCACATAGCATATCACTGCTTGTGTATGTAATGCACCTGTCGAGGTGCATTGCACAATGGAGGCTCATAACATATCATTACTAGTGTTTGTAATGCGCCTCGATAGGCGCATTGCGGTATGGAGGCACACAGCATATCATTTTTAGGCACATTACAATGTGCCCGGCATATAATGCGCCTAGTTTTGGTGTATGACAGCTCATTTACATTGAGAATATGGCGTCAAACGTGTTTTGGCACAAAAAAGACCAAAAATCTGGCGTTTGCTTATTGGGACATGTCGCCTATTATGTTTAATAAGAAATTTTAATCCATGCAAGTCTTGTTTATTTGTGAAAAATATCAAAATGCTGTGAAAATTTAGAAAAAGTTACCATTTTCAAACTTCAAAAATTTCTGTGTGTAAGACAGATAGTTATACCACACAAAATAGTTTATACAGTAACTAGCATCTACCACATGTCTATTATATGTTGACATCATTTTTTAAATGTCTTTTTATTTTTACGACATAAGGGGGCTTATAAAAAGTGATGAGCGATTACGTCGACTATCGTCATCGGGTCGATAGTCGATATCGGCAATTATCAAGAAGATTTCCGATAGTCGATAATAGATTATCGCCGATGACCATTAAAATCTATGGGAGAGGAACAACACCTTCATTCTTACACCCAAACAGGGCTGGAGAAGCTGGAATTAACATCCACAAAAGTCAAATGGATACGTGCTACATCTTAGGCAACACACTTAGGTTATAAAAGCCACAGAAAAAACGTCACAGACCATTCACTATCCCTGTCTTGTACCACAGAATGACCCTAAAACCTGCATGACCCACAAATTAAAAGTGCCAGAAGGCAGTATGATTTGAACCATCATTTTACTTGAACTGGACATTGAATATCCCTGTCCAGGAACGCAGCATGAGCCCCAAACCTGCATGACCACAGATTAAAAAGTGCCGTAAAAAGGAGTCTTTCAACCACCATTTTAGTTGAACTGGACAATGACTATGCCTGTCCTGGGCCACAGCATGAGCCCCAAACCTGCATGACCCACAGATTAAAAAGTGCCGGAAAAGGGAGTCTTCTGAACCCAACCGCATTTTGTCAAAGAGGTCTTCAGAAAATGGATTATCCACAGTGGTGGGTACACAGTTGACATTTGGGCTGCCTTCGCTTCATGTTGGATGGATGCTGATGATGATGATGACGACATTTGTGGCCGTGACTGGGAGGACGAGGAGGTAAGACTGCTGGATGCAGGTTGCATTAACCACTGAAGAACAGATTGGCGAAGGTGTAAACAACATTTATGCATTGTTATCTTCTAATAGTCATAATTCTTTATTTTCCCTCATATAGAGTTGTGTAAGTTGTATTTTTTAAGGATATTTTTATTGGTATCCCTTTGGCATTTATATGACTTTTTGATTGTTTTTTATTCCATTTTATGTGCTGCAGGTTAAACAACAAAAATTGCAATTCTGTGACTGTTTTTTATTTGGAGTGGGTTTATGGCACTCATGGTGCGGGTACAACATAACATGACAAATAACATGACAAATCTATAGGATGTAATTACACACGCGGCGATACCAAATATGCCTACTTTTTTTTATTTATTAGCTTTTTGGGGGCTATTAGAGTTTGTAAAGGGTGGTGTACATGTTTTTATTTTATTTTTTGTGTTTGTGTTTTACTTATTTTTTTATTTTTTTCATTGTAACGTATTTTTTACTTGTTCTCACAGGGACTTGAATCAGTGATTTTTAGATCAGTGTTACAATGCATAGCAGTATGCTATCCATAATAACTGTCAATCACTATGCCCTGCCGAGCCCCCAATGCACGACCGGGCTCAGTGACATCACATGCAGCCCGAAATCCTTAGTTCAGTTGCTAAGGAGACCATCAGAACCCACGATTGTAGCGGTGCCAAGTGCAGACACAGGGAGCGCCCTCCCTCTGTCTTTCGGTTGTGGGCAACAGTGCATGTTCCGTGCACACGTCCATTTGCGGGAACACCTTCCTGGCCAGGGTGTATAGGTATGTCCAATGTGAGTAAGGTGTTAAACCACTGGATGTAGTAGAGCTGGATTTGACATTAAAAACATGCTGAGTTATTGACAGCATATTATAGTTTGTTTATATAGTGTAGAGTAAATCTACATGAATCTATGTAACAGTACCTTTCTTGATGATTTGAGTCTGAAAAAAACTTGTGCTACATAGTTGCTAACAATCCTGAGTTTTGTAGAACGGGGAGTCTACACCAATAGTTTTAAAGATATGCAATTTCTGGGTATTTTGGGACATTCTTGCTTGAATCAACAAGGGGAATTAAAATTACCAGAAATTTAGTTTTCAGAGGTTGGTAAATATAGATTTCTTATCCAGAACTAAATTAAAAATTCAGCAGGATCCAAAGCTGTAATCTCAGATTTATTTTTTAATCTGTATCAATGCCAGGCACCGTGGAGGTAGTTCAATGATGAGAAACTTGTTTACTACAGTTCTGATTTTTTTATGAGCTTTGAGACTCACCACTGGTAGATTTTACTTTTCTTAGTTTTGTTTTTGGGGGTTAACAAAGATATGTATTTTGTACCTTAATTTTCTTAAATTATATTTATTTTTGAATGAACATATAATGTTGTAAGTCATATCTGATAAATGGCTAATGCCAGGATGTAAAAGGAGTACTAACATGGTAGATCTGGGGGTCTTCACTAGGCCTTGATTTTACAACAACCGGTATCCAATCTGTATAAATATTTTAGCAGTCCTTGAGGATCCCAATCCTCAGATGCAGCGGTACAATCAACTCAATAGCCGCTGAAATTTATTTGTATGCAAATCATCACAAACGTAATAGCATTTGCATAATATTACTTGTATTAAAACTATTTATCTTCAATATTATATCGAACCAGCAAATGGACCAAGTCCAAAAACCTTTCATCTTCAGTGCATTGTCACTTGAAAGTCCATATAGCCATTGAACTATTCAGTTCATGATTGGCAGAGAAAGCAAGTAGTGTTACAGCATACCTGTATGTCGTCTTGGAGGCATCACCTCCTTTGTCAAGCTTGATGGGAAACAAACATTATTACCTTAAATACTCTACACCTTGTAACTCATAATCTCTATATACAAATGAACATCTAATGCACAAAATGGTAACCATGTATTAAACAATCAAACATGTGCCCTTACTAACCATGGCATTTATTGTTCGAAGCTATGTACTGTACATGCTCAAAAATGAGCATTGATCATCTATATCAGTGTCCCTAGTGGAAACAACTTAAAGCGGTTTTCTCACTATGCTGTTTCGCAGTGCAACAGACAGCTTCAGGCTCATACCTGACCAGATTGGGGGTGGTTCTATAGCAGTGAGTGGCATATTAGCTCTGCTGTTCCTAGCTGATTCTAATAGAGTGATAAATAGAAGGCTACAGAGCTCAATGGATTAAACATTTTCATTAACTTAAGTAAACAAAGTTTCTGTGCTAGAGATAAGACTCAGCAGGGAGTGACTCACCAAGGTCAAAGTGACTGACTGATGGCCCCTTGGAACAATAAAATATAAGAGAAGGAAGGAGAGATGATCAGTAACCTAGATATACTTGTGTATACCAGCAGTAGATAAAATATTCTTTATCTCCTGAACAAAACACAATCAACACATCAATGTATTTAGTAATAGACTTCATTTACCTTTCCCTACAATTTAAAAGCTAATCATTGGGATGAGAAAACCCCTTTAACAAATATACTTAAAAAGATACTATGTAATTAAAGCTCCAAAATAAAGCAACACTATTATAAAAAATATTTCCCAAATGCCCTTCTCATTTAAACCTATGTCCCTTTTTCCACTTTACTCTGTTCTTCTATTTTGCCACAAGGACATGTCATCATGTCAATGACATTGCTGGTATTGCAAAGTAAAAAAATAAAATAAATTTACAGGGATGTTATATCTAGAGATGGACGAATTTCTCAAAAATTCGATTCGGTCACTTCGCCGAATTTCCCGACAAAATTAAATTCGGTCCGAATTACTTCGGGGTGAATCACATTAAAAAAACAGCTATTTCCATGCTGCACAGAGCCTGCAGGATGCTGTAGAACGTTGTGCCATGCTTAAATATGCAGATGGAGCTTGGTTTGGTCTTCATACAATGTTGTGTTTTAGTATGACACGCACATGACTGCCGCCGCTCTTAGAATCGCTTCACTATAAAATTCCCTGGGCACTTAAGAGGGCAAAACTGACCAAAAAACTGAAGCGGGAATGTAGCCTGATAAAGTCATGCCAGCGAAAGCTGGAAAAAAACAAGCTGAGAGCTCAGGTGGCAACATTAGTGACAGAGTGTGGAGGTGACGGCGGCAGCCACAGCAGCATGAGGTCAGAGAGTGGCACAATGACATTCTGGAGGTGGCAATACAGTAGTAGGCCACAGAGTGGCATAATGACAGAGAGAAGAGGTGACGGTGGCAGCAGCATGAGGTCAGACAGTGGAACAATGATATTCTGGAGGTGGCAAAAACAGGAGTAGGCCACAGAGTGGCACAATGACAGAGAGTGGAGGTGATGGCAGCAGCAGCATGAGGTCAGACAGTGGCACAATGACACAGTGTGTAGGTTACGGCAGCAGCCACAGCAGCAGCGTGAGGTCAGACAGTGTTTATTTCTTTATTTTCGTTAGCCAAGGATCAATAGTATGGGTGCAACGAAAATAAAGAAATAAACATGATTTTATTGATTTAATATTTTTTTTCGTGACCCCCATATTATCATTCGTTTTATATACACATCGGTACAACTTCTGTAGTGTTATAATTTGATTTCGGCCATGTACATTTTATTTCAGATTGCATTAGAAAACCCATAGGAGCGTCGCTCGCTCTCCCATTGGTCCAAATAACGGCGCCTCTTTTAACTTAGCCAATCACAGAGCACGCTCAGAATTTCTTTTCCCCATAGAACTCTATGAGAAAGTAGCTCGCGCTCTGATTGGCTAAGCTGGACGAGCCCCCGCCGCTTCAACCAATCAGCTAGTTTCTGCATTTTTACTGTATTTTGAACTGTCCCGCCTTGGAATATTCTGATTGGTCAATTCTCCTCCATAGGTTATAATGGGACATTGTCGCTCCTATTCTGATTGGCTGGTTTATGCCGACCAATGAGAATAGCTTAAACAATTTGAATTACTGTATTTCCCGGCGATTCTCTCTATTGCAATTCCCTATGTAGCGCCGGTCTCGGCGACAAACGCGTTGTTCGGGTTTTTAACTGCTTTATTTGTAAAGAAGGGTTCTGCTCTTTATCTGATAATGTTTTACATTTAATAAAAATATTTTTTTTATTAATACTTCATGCCGCACGGCGCTGAGCGCCGAGATTTCAGAGCGCCCATCTCTCCATAGACTATAATGGGAGAAGTAGCTCACGCTCTGATTGGCTGGGATAGCCAAGCACCCGCTAGCTCAGCCAATCAGCTCTTTTCTGTCTTTTTACTGTATTTTGAATTATCCCGCCGTGGATTCTGATTGGTCAATCCTTCCCCATAGGTTTTAATGGTTCACTGTCGCTCCTATTCTGATTGGCTGGTTTATGCCGACCAATGAGAATAGGTTTCAGAATTTGAATTACTGTATTTCCCGGCAATTTCCAATATCATAATTCTTGATATTGCGCCGTTCTAGAGTTTTGGAAAGTGTTTTTTTTTTTAATTATGTTTATTTTTTACGTTCAGCTCTTTTCTGACACTGTTTTCCGCCTTTATAAAGGCGATTTTTTTCGGAATCATACTCCTGCTGCACGGAGCGGAGCGCCGAGATTTCTGTCGCGATCTTCTATCTGCTTCCTTGCATGTTCCGATCCTGCTTCACTTCGCCTCTGTCGGAGGATTTAGACCAAAAAAAACCTGGTCTGCCTGTCGGAGCTGCCGAGCGCTGCACTGCGCCTCGCTTTGCCGACTCGCCATCGTACATGCCTCGGAGTTTTCGAGCGCGCCGTGTCCCGCCCCGGAACGCCTACCCCGCGCCCACACCGTGCCCACTGCCCGCCCCTTCGTGCGGGGCGCAGCTGAAAGTGGCGAACACTGCGCCTAACACTGCATCCCCGCGTCCAACAGCGGGATTCGGGCCGGGAGGCGCAGTATACTCCAAAAAAACGGGCGAAAAGCCCGATCATACATGTCGCCCTGTGTATTTTACTGAATGTAAAAGCACAAACAGGCTTAATTAACCTTCGGATATGAATTATGCTACAGGCAAAATTGCTTCTTTGGCGGTGAAAAAGAACTTTTCTTTTACTAAGTACAACTGCAGAAAAATACTTAGTTAACCATTGGATGTAAATTGCGCAAAAGAATTGAGCAACCAAAAATTACCAGCTTTGTAGCGTGTTACAATGGCGTGTATTTTACGGTACACAGCAAGAGAAAAACTTGTAATTAACCTTCGGTTATGAATTATGGCAAAATGTCTTTTTTGACGATGAAAAAGACGGTTTCTTTTAGTCACCATAACAGCAGAACAACGCTTAAATAACCTTTGAAGGTAAGTTGTGCAAAAGAATTGAGCAACCAAAAATGAAGTGGTATTTGTATTGTAAAAACGCTGTTTCTTTAAATGAATACAACAGGAACAGGCTTAGATAACCCTTGGATATTCAATGTGCCGTGAGCAGATAGCATTAAAATGTATATGCAGCTGCATTGGACGCACACTTGACTTCAGTTCCAATACCCCACAAAATCAGAAATAGAACATTAAGAGAAGCAGTCTCTGAGACAAGCTGTGACACCCCCCAAAAATCGCTGTATAAAAATGAGTTCTTTAGTAAGAGATATCATTAGCAGCCGTGGCAGCACCTTCCCTAATCAGTACAGTGAGAGTGGTATGAGCTCCCAGCATCGCGCCCGGACTTATATAGTGCGGTGACGTCACAGAATCCCGCCGGTCTCTGATTGGCTTCATCTCTGCAAATGTCATGCAGGCTATGCCCTTCTTCCTCCCAGAGTTCTTTTCCCCATGTAACGTCATGTGCTCACAGCCATTTTATCAATCAAAAGCACACTTCGTTCACGCAAAGTACCCCAAACTTCGACTTCGTTCCGAACTGAAGTTTTCCTGAAATTCTAAATGAATTCCACTTCGTTAGAATCAATTCGCCCATCTCTAGTTATATCCCTTATGAGGATGACAAAAACATTGGTACTTAATGGGCAAATTTAAAAAACAGAAAACGTTTGGAATTTTTTAATGGTACTATAACATAGCGCAAACCCTACATATTTGGTATTGCCAGAATTGCATCAACCTACGGAATACAGAGAACACATCATGCAGTAAAATGAATTCCGTAAAAAAACAAAAAACGCAAACATGGCACAAGTTCGTTTTTTTTCACTTTTTAACCCACTTAGAATTTTTTTGCCATTTTCCTAGTATATTCAATTGTGTGGTGAATGACACCCACAAAATTAAAGGCCTCATATGTCTGTGTAGGTGGAAGAATAAAAAAGTTATGGCTCTTGGAAGGCGAGAAGGAAAAAACGAATTTGTCAACCCAGAAAAATGCTTGGTCCTTACGGGGTTAAAGTTTGCTCAACAACATTTAGGAAAGCCTGTGAAATTCTGGGAGAAAAGTCTGGTCACATAAGATCAAAATTGAACAGTTTGAATGTCATAATACACAGCATGTTTGGAGGCCAAAAGATGCTACTTATCACACCAAAAACACCATACCTATAGTTTTCCCTGTGTCGTTTCTCATTATTACACACAACTTAATATATGGACATCTAAGGTATAATTCTGGGTGGATTGGATGGGTTGTTACTGACATCTGATGAGAATTTCATGTCAATGGCACCTTCAGAAATGTATTTACTTAGAAAATTGGTAAAGTGTTCAATACTTATTTAACTCACTGTACTCTGGAAGCATTAGCTCCAAAATGCTTAGATAAGGAGTGCCATCAGGAAGTATTGTTTATAATAGTGTTACTTTATTTTGGAGCTTTAATTACATAGTAGCGTTTTTGATACATCGGTTAAGATGTATCCTCTGGGAGTGCTGTTATAGTTCGTCAATGCTTGTTTTTGAGCATATGTAGTAGATGGCTTAGTTAATGTCATGGTTAGTAAGAGCACATATAGAGTGCACCTAATAAATAGATAAATAGTTTGCAATGTGACACAGCATGCTTCATAAAGGAGGTGGTGCCTCCAAGACATCGCTCATTTATGCTGTAACACCATTTGCTATCACTGCTGGTCTTGATATGAACAATCCATGGACTATGTGGGCATCCAAGTCACACTACATTGAAGATCATAGGTTTTTGGACATTGTCTGGTTGCTGCTTTGATATAATATTGATGTAAAAATAAATAGTTTTAGTTATATTATGCTAAATGTATTGAGTTTGTGATATTTTGCATGCGAATTGAGTTTAGCAGCCATGGAACTGATCTTGTCTTTACTGGGTGCCACGGCTGTCATGTTAATCACTTGAAAAAGGAAGCAAATGGGTAATGTCTAATTGCTTAGACTGCTGTATCTAAGTGTACAAACATCTGGGAGTGGAGTCATTGTTGTGAAATGAAGAACTCTTCTCCCTTCTACTGAATCATATGTTGCTAAGCAACAGGTGCAAACAACCTTCAGGGCAGATAAGCTTAACAGGCTGCACAGCTTGAGCCTGTTTAGGGGGGAATGTTTAATTACTAGCCATTCTATAAAGTGTCTTGGGACTGGTTGCACAGTGCTGAGTATTTTTTCTGTTTTAGAGAGATTGTGTCTTGGTTATTTTGGAGTCGAGTGTTTTCTTGTTGGATCAGGGTCAATTGTAGCTTAGGGCTATTCTTAGGACACTTTTGTAGAGACAGTAAAGGATCATTAGGGTCTGATGATATGGTAAGTTTCAGGCTGAAGTCGTTTGCGGTATCATCCTCATTCTTGTCTCTGCTATCAACAGCATTGTTGCTTTGCAATTCCATCATCTAATTGTGAGGCCCTTTTAGTTTTTTACTTCATACACGCTTTATGAAATTATAATTATTGCATTCAATTGCTTGGTTGGCTACCGTTCATCTGTATTAAGTTCAGAGTTATCTTCCTGTGCCAAACAGCATCATTACAGTCATCACCAATTCTAATCGTTGCAGCAGGTGCCAGCTGTAGTAAACAGCCATAACCTGCTGTGCATTAAGCAGGATCATCCTCTAATTCTGCTCAATACAGATGTAGCAAAGCTAAACCTGACAGATAATACACAGTGATATCATGGCACAACATGTTATCTCTACTTTTTTGATGTTTTTAATAGCTTTAGTTTTGCTCTGAGTTTTAAAAATAGAAGAGAACATGATATAATTAGAGCTGGGAGAATTTCTCAAACATTCGGTTTGCCGACTTTGCCGAAGTTTCCAACAAAATTTGTTTCGGTCCGAATTACTTCGGGATGAATCGCGTTAAAAAACAGCTATTTCCAGGCTGCACAGAGCCTGTAGGGTGCTGTAGAACGTTGTGCCATGCTTAAAGAGAAACTGTCACATAGTCTTTGCCCCCCTGGCTGAGGACAGAACAAGGTAGTGTCAGGCATGCTGTTTCCAGTGCTGTGTCCCTTAGTCTGTAAGATGCTGTGGTTTTCGTGTATTTAATGCTCAAATCTGCAGTTTTCAGCCAGAAGAGTCATTCGAAGAGACCTTCAGAGTGTCAGTTTTTTTCAAACCCGGCCAATCGGAGGCTAGTCCCGCCCACCTCAACTGACAAACCTATTACTTTGAATAAGTAGAAACATGTGCATAACTGTCAGTGGGCGGAGCTAGCCTTTGGCGGGTGGAGCTAACACCTGCTCATGAATAAGATTTAAGGGGTAAATGCACTAAAACTGCTGCATCTTACAGAATAAGAGGCACAATGCTGGCAACAGCAGGTCTAACACTAGCTTGTGCTGTCCTCAGCAAGGAGGGCACAACCTATGTGACAGGTTCCCTATAGATATGCAGAGGGAGCTTGGTTTGGTCTTCATACAATGTTGTGTTTTAGTATGACACACATATGACTACTGCCGCTCTTAGAATCGCTTCACTATAGAATTCCCTGGGCACTTAAGAGGGCAAAACTGACCAAAAAACTGAAGCGGGAATGTAGCCTGATAAAGTCATGGCAGCGCCAGCTGGAAAAAAAACAAGCTAAGGGCTCTGGTGGCAACATCAGTAGACACAGAGTGGCACAGTGACAGAGTGTGTAAGGGACGGCAGCAGCCACAGCAGCAGCATGAGGTCAGAGAGTGGCACAATGACATTCTGGAGGTGGCAAAAAACAGAAGTAGGCCACAGAGTGGCACAATGACAGAGAGTGGAGGTCACGGCAGCAGCAGCATGAGGTCAGAGAGTGGCAAATGACACAGTGTGGAGGTCACGTCAAGAGCAACAGCAGCAGCATGAGGTCAGAGACTGGCACAATGACAAATTCTGGAGTTGGCACCAACAGGAGTAGGCCAAAGAGTGGCACAATGACAGAGTGTGGAGGTCACGGCAGCACCAGCAGCAGCATGAGGTCAGAGAGTGGCACAATGAGACAGTGTGAAGGTCACGGCAGCAGCCACAGCAACATGAGGTCATAGAGTGGCACAATGACAGAGGGTGGAAGTGGGTGGCAACACCAGTCCCTGGTGGTAGGCAGAAGGAGAAACTGGCAGCATATGTGTGGCAGCAGGCGGGTGGCGGCATCAGAATAGTGGCTGAGGCAGGTAGTTTGAATCCAGACTCATTTCTCAAAGTTCTGGTGAGGCGTCATGGCTGATGTAATCTGACGCCTAAGGCATTGGTGTGTGGAAATCCTGGCCGATCCACGCCTGATTCATCTTGACAAAGGTCAGTCATTCCAAATTTCCGGTTGACAGGCGGGTTCTCCTTGGGGGTAATGATGGCCCCACCGTATTGAACACCCGCTCTGATGCCACACTACTGGCCTGGCAGGACAGCTTCTCCACTGCAAACTCGGCAAGTTGCAGCCACACATCCAATTTGGCTGCCCAGTAGTCCAGCGGATATTCTAACTAGGGTGGCAGAGTGCTGTCCAAGTAGGCCACCACCAGTTGGTTCAGGGTCTGCTCCAGGTCTTGCTGCTGCTGTTGGCGAGTGCCCTCCTCACTAGGCGGGTGAAGAAAGCTGCTCATCAATGACTCCAGACTTAGGTTGCTGCTGATGGAGCTAGGACTGCTCCGCCCACCCCCCCCCCCATACTCCCACAGCAGCCGCGGCAGTAGTACGTGAGAGCTGGGGAACCCCCCGGTCAGACCTGTCAGAGGAGGGACGATGCCGCACGTAGGCAGCGGTCAACTGACTACGGATTATTTCTCTATAGTATTTGAGTTTGTCCTCCCTCTCAATAGCTGGAAAAAAGGCTCCCATTTTGGACCGGTATTGAGGGTCCAATAGGGTGGAGAGCCAAAAGTCATCCGCTCCCGGATGGGGGACTATTCGGCTGTCATAGCCAGGCAAATCAGCATGCTGCGGGCCATCTGCACAAGTGACTCCGAGGGACTCCCTGCCTCCATCTCCACTGTATACTGCCACGGTGCTTGCGGATCACCGGCCTCGTCTTCTTCATCTCCATTTTACCTCCTCCAGCTCCCTCCTGCTCCCCCTCTCTTGTCACCTGACTATAAAATCCACTCATTTTCACCAGACAATGCTTCTGCTCCAATGTCCTCCTCCTCCTCCTCCTCCAGTTCAGTCCCCACCGGACTCATGTGGCCGTGAGATGTAGTCACCACGTTTCCAGTCCCCAGCCCAGACAGAGTTTTCAGCATCTGTTCCAGGACATGAAGCAGTGGAATGACGTTATTCATCCCGTAGTCCTGGCAACTGACACCTGGCCTCAGCAAACGGCAGGTGTCACGCAAGAGCTGCCACTGGTTGACACCAAAGTTACACAGGGGAGTACTTCTGTCCGCCTGGATCATCAAAAAAATCGTTAATGGCCTTTCTCTGTTCATACAGTCGGTCCAACATGTGCAGGCTGGAATTTCAACTTTGGAAACATCGCATATCAGCGTGTGTTGGGGGAGGCCGTTCTGCTGCTGCAACTCGAGGAGGGTGTTCCTTGCTTTGTAGGAATGGATGAAGTGCATGCACAGTTTCCTGGCCATTTTCAGAATCTTCTGAAAATCAGTGGAAGACTTCAGGAACCTTTTCACAACCAGATTGATGTGCGCCATGCAGGGCGCATGGACCATCCCTCCTCAAAGCAGCGCGGACACCATGTTCCTCCCATTGTCCGTCACCATGGTTCAGATTTGCAGTTGGCATGGAGAAAGCCACACATCGATTTCTTGCTGCTTTGACGCGGAGCAATTCCTCCCCTATGTGACTTTGTTCGCCGAGGCAAGTCAGGTGTAGAACTGCGTGACATCGCTGTGCCCTACACATGTGGTATGGTGGAGCAGTACTTGTGGAGGCTGAGATGGTGGTGTTGGATGAGGCGGCAGGCATTGGCGCAGGAGCAGCAGTTTGACAACGTGGAGGAGAAAGCGGCGTCTCCTGTCCAAGTTGTTGGTGTGGCTGGGCAGGAAGCACATTCACCCATTGGGCCATAAAGAACATGTACTGGCCTTGACCATAGTTACAGCTCCACACGTCCGTGCTGCCGTGCACCTTGGAACCAACCGATAAGCTCAAGGACTGGCCCACCTTCTGTTCTACATATTACGGCTTGGGACTCTCCAGCTCGGCTCGGCACAGGCCATTAATTCTCTGAACGGTGCAGAGTCCACCATTTGGAAAGAGAGGGACTGCAGTACCAACAACTTGGACATGAGCACGGTCAGCTTCGGCACCTTAGGATGGTTGGACGCATAATGTTGTCTCTTTGAAATCGCCTCGTTCAACGATGCTGGCGCCATGAGCAGGGGAGGAGCAGGAGCATCAGGACCGGGAGATGATGGCAAAGAGAAACAGCTCTCTTCTGCAGAGGTTGGTGGAGCCTTGACTGGCTGCAATGGCAGGGTGTGCCACGGGGCCCCTGTGCTGCTGTTGCTGCGGCGGCAGGATGGACCACCACATCTGAGCCACGTTTCTCCCAGGCCAACGGATGGTGACGTGCTGTGTTGACGCAGGGCTGTGGTGCCAAGTTAGCTCCCTGGCCACGCTTCATTTGCTGCCACAGATTCTAATATACCTTTCGGCTCCCCGGTGTCTTAGCAAAGGAATGCCATACCGCCCCAGTAGCTGATTTTACCGCCATACGCTCCGCACTGAGTGACTACTACTGCCGCTGCCTCGCTGAGCCCCTGTGCCGCTACTTTCTTGGACCTGTGAAGCGGGTTTTCTACCCCGTGGCCGCTTGGCTCCTGACCTCGCACTGCTGCTACCCTGCTGACAAACACAACCCACTTGCCGGCTGCCCCGCTGTCTAAGGCGCAAGCAGACGCCCTCTTCTCCTGACGATGATAAAGGCCTTGCTTCTCCCGGATCCCAAGTGCGGTTGGTTACATCATCATCGATTATTGTTTCATCTTCAATGCTGTCCTCCTTAACGGTATTTGTATGAAGATTCTCACCCCTCACAAAATGACCTCCCATGACACTCTCCACATCTATACTTTGCCGCCTACTGCAAGAAGCAGGGGATATTGGCCGCATTTCTTCGCTGCCAAGTAGCTGCAGACTGTCCTCCTCAAGTTGTTCATCCTCGCTGTATAGTGGCGCTGAGCCCAGACCACATAGTAGATCTCTGGCTGAGGGAACCGGATGGGACAGTGGCGGGTTGAGGACAGGCGAGGGCCGCTGGCCCGCTCCCGGGCCATGCCAACTAAGGGTTGTGTCTGACATTCCTACCGACTCTTGGCTGGGGTTGTCAGATGTCATCTGGGAGGAGTTTGGGTGACCTAGTCAACCAATCAAGAACCATTGGGTTGCTGAACAAACAAGATGCTAGATGACAGCTGCAGTTCTGTCCTCACCGAGTGACCCTGCTGCGACGTCCCCTTGCTGTGCTCTGACCTGTGCCTGCTCCAGGAATGTTTGTGCCACTGCCACTCGCATGTGAAGAGCCCGCCACCTTCTGTTGACACACTGTTTGTTCTAAAATGTACAGACTCTGTTTAATGAGATATCTGTATATGATAAATAAAAACCCTGTATTTGACTCCAAATGAACCCGTTACAAGCATGGGTAACCCTTGGATATAAATTGCGCCTCCACAAATGGCCAGGAAAAACTTGTATGGTGCCGTTTAGAAAAACTGTGTATTTTTACTGAATATAAAGCGCAAAAAAGGCCCTAATTAACCTTCGGATATGAATTATGCTACAGGCAAAATTTCTTCTTTGGCGTTGAAAAACACTGTTTCTTTTAGTGACCACAACAGCAGAAAAACACTTACCGTATATACTCGAGTATAAAACCCAACCCGAGTATAAGCCGAGGCAACCTTTCTTTTGCCACAAAAACCGGGAAAGCTTATTGATCGAGTATAAGCCTAGGGGGAAAAATGCAGCGGCTATTGGTGAATTTAAAAATAAAAATGGATACCAAAAAAATTGCATAGGCAGTTTAATGTCCCCATAGGCAATTATAGGCAGATATATGGCCCTATATGCAAGTATAGGCAGGTATATGTCCCAAAAGGCACGTATATGGCCCCATAGGCATGTAATTGGCAGTTATATGTCCCCCCATAAGCAAATTATAGGCAGGTATATGGCCCCATACGAAAGGGAATAGGCAGGTATATGGCCCCATACGCAGGTATAGGGCAGGCTTTTAGACAGGTATAGGGCAGGTATAGGGCAGGTATAGGCAGCTGTAGGCAGGTATAGGCAGCTGTAGGCAGGTATAGGGCAGGTATAGGGCCCAGCTGTAGCCAGGTATAGGGCAGGTATAGGCAGCTGTAGGCAGGTATAGGGCAGGTATAGGCAGCTGTCGGAAGGTATAGGCAGCTGTAGGCAGGTATAGGCAGCTGTAGTGCAGGTATAGGCAGGTATAGGGCCGGTTGTAGGCAGGTATAGGGCCGGCTGTAGGCAGGTATAGGGAGGTATAGGCAGCTGTAGGCAGGTATAGGGCAGGTATAGGCAGCTGTAGGCAGGTATAGGCAGCTGTAGGCAGGGTATAGGGCCGGTTGTAGGCAGGTATAGGGCAAGTATAGGCCTGGGCCGGTAGGCAGCAGGGCCTATGGGCAGGTATAGGCAGCTGTATGGGCAGGTTAGGCAGCTGTAGGCAGGTATAGGGCAGGTATAGGCAGCTGTAGGCAGGTATAGGGTAGGTATAGGTAGCTGTAGGCAGGTATAGGGCAGGTATAGGAGCTTAGGCGGTATAGGGGAGGTATAGGGCGGTGTAGGCAGGTATAGGCAGCTGTAGGAGTATGGGCGGCTGTAGGCAGATATAGGCAGTTTAAAAAATAAAACAACAACCAACTTACCTGGGCTCCCCGCTGCTCCGTCTCCTCGCCGCTCCGCCTCTCGCTGTCCGCTCCCGCGCGCGGTCCTCAGGTCTTCTCGGCACAGGCAGGTGACGTCATCAGGCCGCGCACGCAGCGTGATGACACACGCTGCCCGTGCCGGGGAAAATCCGGACAGCCGCCAGTCTGCGGCCGCCCGGAGGCCACTGCGGGAGACCCGGAGCGCTCGCTCTGTGCCCCGCCGTGGTATCCCTTCACCTATATGGGCTCTGGAGGAGTCGCATGTAGGTGAAGGGATCGCGGACAGTGCCCGGGCCAGCGCAGCGCCCGGACACTGCGCTCACTCGGCCTTCAGTTATATGCGCTCCCTGAGGAGCCGCATATATCTGAAGCGTCCCTGTCAGCAATCGGGCCATTGCAGCGCCCGAGTGCCGACTGTGACTTAAGTATAAGCCGAGGTTGGATTTTTCAGTACATTTTTGTGCTGAAAAACTCGGCTTATACTCGAGTATATACGGTAATTAACCCTTGGATCTAAATTGCGCAAAAGAAATGAGGTGGCAAAAATTACCAGCTTTGTAGCGTGTTAAAACGATGTGTATTTTACGGACCACAACAGCAGAAAAATACTAAATTAACCCTTGGATCTAAATTGCGCAAAAGAAATGAGGTACCAAAAATTACCAGCTATGTAGCGTGTTAAAACGACGTGTATTTTACTGAGCACAACCGCAGAAAAACACGTAATTAACCATTGGATCTAAATTGCGCAAAATAAATGAGGTGCAAAAAATTACCAGCTATGTAGCGTGTTAAAATGACGTGTATTTTACTGTGCACACCAGCATAAAAACGCTTAATTAACCCTTGAATCTAAATTGCGCAAAATAAATGAGGTGCCAAATATTACCAGCTATGTAGCGTGTTACAACGACATGTATTTAACTGAGCACAACAGCAGAAAAACGCATAATTAACCTTCGGATATGAATTATGCTACAGGCAAAATTTCTTCTTTGGCGTTGAAAAACACTGTTTCTTTTAGTGACCACAACAGCAGAAAAACACTTAATTAACCCTTGGATCTAAATTGTGCAAAAGAAATGAGGTGCCAAAAATTACCAGCTATGTAGCGTGTTAAAACGACGTGTATTTTACGGACCACAACAGCAGAAAAATACTTAATTAACCCTTGGATCTAAATTGCGCAAAAGAAATGAGGTGCCAAAAATTACCAGCTATGTAGCGTGTTAAAACAACGTGTATTTTACTGAGCACAACAGCAGAAAAACGCGTAATTAACCCTTGGATCTAAATTGCGCAAATTAAATGAGGTGCTAAAAATTACCAGCTATGTAGCGTGTTAAAACGATGTGTATTTGACTGAGCACAACAGCAGAAAAACACGTAATTAACCTTCGGATATGAATTATGCTACAGGAAAAATTTCTTCTTTGGCGTTGAAAAACACAGTTTCTTTTAGTGACCACAACAGCAGAAAAACACTTAATTAACCCTTGGATCTAAATTGCGCAAAAGAAATGAGGTGCCAAAAATTACCAGCTATGTAGCGTGTTAAAACGACGTGTATTTTACTGAGCACAACAGCAGAAAAACGCGTAATTAACCTTCGGATATGAATTATGCTACAGGCAAAATTTCTTCTTTGGCGTTGAAAAACACAGTTTCTTTTAGTGACCACAACAGCAGAAAAACACTTAATTAACCCTTGGATCTAAATTGCGCAAAAGAAATGAGCAGCCAAAAATTAAGTGGTATTTGGATTGTAAAAACGCTGTTTCTTTAACTGAATACAACAGCAACAACAGGCTTAGATAACCCTTGGATATTCAATGTGCTCAAGAACTGAGCAGATAGCATTAAAATGTATATGTAGCTGAATTGGACGCATACTGGACTTCAATTCCAATACCCCACAAAATCAAAATGTAAGAGAAGCAGTCTCTGAGACAAGCTGTAACACCCCCCAAAAATCGCTGTAGAAAAGTTAGTTCTTTAGTGTGAGATCTCAGCAGCAGCAGCTTCACTACACAGCACAGTGAGAGCAGTGTGAGGAGCGAGCATGGCGTCCGGACTTATATAGTGCGGTGACGTCACAGAATCCCGCCGGTCTCTGATTGGCTTCATCTCTGCACATGTCATTTAGGCTACTCCTTTCTTCCTCCCAGACTTCTTTGCCCCATGTAACGTCATGTGCTCGCAGCCATTTTATCAATTAAAAACACGCTTCGTTCCCGCGAATCACCCCAAACTTCGACTTTGTTCAGAATTGAAGTTTTCCTGAAATTCTAAACGAATTCCACTTCGTTAGAATCGATTCGCCCATCTCTAGATATAACAGTCAAGTGAACATGCTACATCCTCACTTCTCTTCTAACAGGTGTCAACTTTTAAAATGGACCGCAATGGAAAATCTGTGCAGTGGTCCCCACTGCACGGATTCTCTGCCGGACGTTTTTTCAGACCGCCGGCGGTCCGAAAGACATTAAACATGTTCATTCTTACGCCTGTTTTTCGGCCGGAATATGAACATGTTAATGCAAAGTGGGAGGCCTTCTATCCGCAAACCGAGGAGAAAAGCTGTTCCCCTGCGGCCTTGTACATGGTCGCAAAAACAGTTCAAATACCGGTCAGGATTTCCAACCTGTATTTGCACTGTGTCATGTGAACGGTCCCTTAGTGTTGTTCAAATGGGGCCCTGTTCAGTTAGACACAGGTTACATTGAATTTGTGAAAAGAATTTGGGTTTGGGAGATTTTGTGGATGGTAAGCCTTCGCGGGCTAGTCAATTATCATCACCATTGTACTGGTTTGACTTATATTATGCATGTAACCCTCCTCGGATGTACAGCGCCCTGGAATTAATGGCACTCTAAAATAAATAATAATAATAAAAATACCCTGAACCCAACTTCTTTTTCTGACTCTGCTAGTACCCATAAACTAAACATGATCCTAAATCTCTTCTGACTTTTCTTCCTCTTATGCTAACATTGGGCCTTTGTTCACATAACCAGAAGTTACATCGGACAACACATACAACGTCACGGTAACCATAGCATTAGAGCTATGTAGAAATAACCAGAAGGGACATTGGGCAAGAAGTTCGACTGGAAGTTAGGCCACAACGTGAGTTTTATGTTACTGGACTGTAAAAAACCTTAAATACGGGGTACTAAGGGTTAGAGTCCCAGTTACATTTGTTTGTTTGGGTTTTTTTTAATTTTGCTAAAAATCAGTCTCGGCAGATCAGAACCAAACCATTTGAAACAAAGCACTGACTTTGATCCAAAATCAAAGTGCTTCGATTTTTCTGTTCAGGTGCAATTCTTTTAAAAAATAACAACTGATAAAATCAAAATCTAAACAAGAAATTGTATATTTCCATGAAATTAGAAGACCAGTCTATTAACCAAGTAATTTATTATAAAATCAATGATCATTATATTCTGAAATTAGAGAGGTTTATTGTTCATGGTTCTAGCTCCAGGATGCCACACAATATAGGTCTTTATGGGTATTTCTACCCTGGTAATCACATTCTCTGTATTTGCTGATTTCCATTGAGATGTTCAGACAGCTTGATATCTGCTTGAGGGCTTTGTAGTGCAGAAGACAGAATATTTATCAACATACATGGCAAAAAAAAATAGCTTCCGCAGGAACATTCCCTTAAATCATAATGGAAGCGAATATAATTTAACGAGCATCTATATACATCTGGCTACTCATTATGTCTTCGTGAACATATAAATGAGTGGGAAAAGTGAGGGATAATTAAGTGTGCCATCAGACGCATTATAAAGGCGGGGACTGAGTGGCAAGTATACATATGTATAAGCTGATTAAGAGACAGAAGTAACAATAGAGCTGTCTCGTATCTAACTTCCAGATCTTCAGAAGTGTCATTTTGTACAAGTGATGTAGAAGTTTAATGGAGGTTGAACTTGAGCTTTATTTCAGATACATCCAGGAAAGCTTCATGCTGTGCGATGCAAACTATTCTCACCGTTTTTAAGGGAGAAATTAATGACAAGATTAGTTCAGGCAAACACAAAACATCTGTCAAACTTGTCAAACAGTAACTGTGGAATGTACAAAAAAAAACATTAACGTGGTAAAACTCAAACTTTAGACATGGAAAATTTTCATACACAGCAAAATTCTTATGATTTGGAATCAGTGAAAACTAATAGGAACAGGATTAGTAGATTTTCTGGATTATCAGATAGAAATAGATAGTGCTGGGTCAAAGACAAATTGGACCCAAATCCAAGAGATTCGGTTCACTTCGCCTAAATTGTTTAGATCAGTGTTGGACTGGGGTACCTGGGAGTTGATGTTGATTCTTGAGGCCCATTCTACAACTACTTTACAAAACTGTATAAATTGCACATGACTCTTGCACTCTGTCTCTTGTTTTCTTTCTCTTTTTCTGTGTCTTTCTCTCTGAAAGTGGCCCACCATGTCCATGGGCCTAGCCTGTGGACCAGTCCAAGTGTTTTTCATATTTTGCCACTCTAGCTCAATAAAATGCTTTTTTTTACATTAGTACATTCAAAAAGCTATAGGGGTATATGTTTTGGATGTCTTTGTATGGTACTAATGTGAGATCTAGTCATTGATTAGCTTCAATTAATGTTTTATAGTGTTAATGTGGTGTTTCCATATCCTTTAATAACTTTAAACATGTAGGCAAAGGTAAATGAAGATTCTTATCAAATACATTGCTGTTCCAATTTTGCTAGAAGTTAGAGAAGTCCTTATCCCCTGCTTGTTTACAGAAGGTTTTCTAGGCTGCCAACTACCCCTCTGCTCTAGAAGTGGGAGTGACTACTGTATCTTATCATCAGAATGTAGCTTGTTTATCTTTCTTACTAACAGTAACTTTAACCCTTTAGAGCTCTGTAGCCTTGTGTCCTGCCATCAAAGCTTCTGCAGAACCAATGTCTCTTTAACAGGAACAGCTAGAAACAGCAGAGTTAAAATGCTAGTCGGGACTATAGAACCATCCACAGCCTGTCAAGGAACTGGGAGCCTGTAACAGGGGCAGGGTGGAAATAGTAGTTTCTATGAAAATAGCCAGATAGGAAAACTCTTTTAGTGTCAAAATTCAGCAATACTGCTATTATTGATCGTGTTTCTGTACAATGTTTAAAACTACAGAGAGTGACTTTAGTAAAACACGTTAACTGACCAGATACTCCACCTGGAGAACCAAGCCTCTGGACCATCCACTTCGGTGCCTGTAGTGAGCCCTAAGTTGCCGCCTTTCAGATTCGGCGGAGACCGCGACAAATTCCAGGGATTCCTTAACCGATGTAGGTTATATTTTGATGCAAATCCTATGCATTATTATGCTGTTAACACATAAAGCCATTGCCTGGGCCAGCCCCTTGATTGAGACCCAGGATCCCCGGCTGAATCACCTGGAAGATTTCCTCGACGCCATGAGTCAAATGTTTGACGATCCTAATCATGGTGCTACAGCAGCTATACTAGCATTGCGCCAGGGCAAACGCCCCGTGGCTGAGTATGCTATGGAATTGAAGAGGTGGGCAATCGACACCGACTGGAATGACGCAGTGAAGAAGTCTTATTTTAAGAAAGGACTATGCAGCGCATTAAAAGATGATCTTGCCCGTGCTGAGGCTCCCTTAGGTTTGGATGCTTTTATTAACCATTGCATTCGAATTGATACCTGACTTTCGGAACGACGACAAGAGAAATGGGCTACTTTGATTTATGACACCAAACAGGCCCCACCTGTTCCTGTCTCCTTTCCCAAGGAACCCCTGGGAAAAATTTGCATAGATTCGGGAAGTGAGCCTATGCAAGTCGACTCCATATTGAAACGTGAAAGCGTAGATAGAAGACAGCAGCGGCTCCGGGAAAGTCTATGTTTTTACTGTGGAAAGTCTGACCACTTCCTCATCAATTGCCCTAGCCGTCCACAGAGATTGGTGGCAGCCATCATGGATCCTGACTCCTCAGATGGAGAATCAATTGCCTCAGAGAATGAGTTATCTGGAAGAGCAGTTGTCCAGTCCATTTCATCAGTGTTGCCTCATATTGAAAAAAGAGAATAAGGACTCTCATTGCTTCCTTCCTATTAAATTCCTGGCTAACTTTCAGTGGGTATCCACCTCGGCTATGGTGGACTCCTGGGCAAGTGGCAACTTCATGGATTTATCCTTTGCTCAAAAGCATGGGGTTAAATTCCAGAAAAAACTCTCACCTGTAGTAATGGAGACCGTAGATGGGTCTCCACGGAGCTCAGGGCCAATGGATCAAGAGACGGTACCACTTGAAATCATTATGGCACCCCAGCATCATGAAGTCCTGTCATTTCTATTGATCTCTTCGCCATACTTTCCTGTCATCTTAGGCCTACCTTGGTTGCAATCGCAGAACCTGGTTATCAACTGGGAAACCAAAGAGATAAGCTCTGAACAAAGCCCTGAAGATCCAGCTCAAGACAATAAAATAATGGAGCTACCCTCTGAATACAAGGAATATGCGGATGTTTGCAGCAAACAGAATGCCGACAAGCTTCCCCCACACTGACCTTATGATTGCCCCATAGACTTGCTTCCTGGTGCATCCATACCATTCGGTAACATCTACCCCTGTTTCCTGTTCCTGGTTCCTACATAAACTCCTCAAGCCTGTTGCTCACTGCTTGTTTTGTGCTTAGCTCCTGCTTTACAGTCCTCTCGCCTTGGAACTTGCCGTCCAGCCTTGTTCCTCTTTATTGCAGTTTACCCTGCGCTAACCTATTGCCTGCTGCTACTCCACCATTTAACCTCTGTTCTTTTGACCAAGCAGCAACCCATTACCTTCCTGGGACCTCGCTATCCACCTTCCTCCCTGTGTTTATACCTTGCCCCGCCATTGGATTCCAGCAGTATACACCAGTATCGTGACATAATATCTCTGTATACCAACAGAGCTTACATGGTAGAATGGTGGGAATATTACTCTGCTTGGCTTCCTTCATGTTATGGAGCCATACAGGCACTGAGTATAGGGCTCTACTATCGGCATAAGCCCTGACAGCATGCGGTATATATTGTGCACATGCATATACTGTATTATATGAAACATGGACAACATCAACCATCTTTAGCATCCCAGCTCACTCATTTTCTTTAGTAAACCCATATACAGTGGTACCTTGGTATAAGTCATTAATCTGTTTTAGATCCTTGAACTTAAACCAAACTGGACTTATACCAAACAAACTTTTCCCATAGGAAATAAAGAGAAAATAATTATTCCATTCTTATAAAAATAACAACAGAATTATTGTATATCACCGACAATACTACTCATGTTTTCCAAAGGCAGCCTGGATGAAGCTTTAATAATGGGGAGTATGAGCTGTAGCCGGCCGCAAAGTTTTGGCAGAGCTAGATCAACGTAACTTTGCAGAGGGTTGAAGATGGTGGGTCTGCCGGAAGGGAAGTGAGAGGGGTATACCATAGTCTCAAACCACCTCATACATATTGTTGCATACTTGGAACAAGTAGGCTGCCGTGCAGTCTATTCCCCAAGTAAGCCAGCAGCAGGGGATGAGAGGATCCGGTGTAAAGATGTGGTGGAGAAAGCGACTATAGAGGTGTGATACTTATGAGAGTACTGGTAGTGCTTGAAAATAGAAGCCATGTGGAGGGTCTGTGTGTGGCCAAAGCAGCTCACCTCCAGAAGCAAAAGGCTGCTAAAGCCTACATCCGAACTTGTGATAACAAGCTGAAAGGTGTGCTGAGCTCCTCTGTTATGTGTCTGCTGCCATGCTGGTCCAGTCCCCTTTGATTCTTATACCAATCAAATGTTGTATTCCAAACAAAAATTTTTGGAGTTTATACCAAGTTGGACTTGTACTAAAGCGGACTTATACCAAGGTATCACTGTATTTGGATATCTGCATACGTTTCTGCAGGGAAAGGCTTCCTTTCATCACAGATAAGATCTAGCATCAACTCTTCCAGCATCATGACATGTATGAGATCATGTTCCCTGATCCATCAGATGAATGATCATTTAATAATCTCTAAAAGGTCATAGAACAATAAAATTCTACTATCGCTTTATGTATTATGCACTAATGTCACTTACATCAGTCAATGTTAGAAAGCATTGCTCAAGGTCAGACAGGGCACATCTGGCAAAAAATGAGGATGACTAGTAAACAATTCTGGCTTTCATCATCTAACACAAACACTGTGTTTTATACAGTCTGTTCATCTACAAGGACTGTATGCTCCATTTTTTTATTCAGATTCTCCTCATTTTAATAGTTGCGCAACACTTAAAAGTAAAACTTTGTTCTCCTTCGACTACCCTAGGGACTTATACTAGATCAATCATGACAGATGTTCTTTTATGCTATGGCCTTGCAAGAACAAAACAAAAAAAAATTCAACTGAATCATGGATTATTCAAGGATTTAAAATGTTTACTTACTGCTCTGTATTTATGGGGAGATATGAATACATTGGGGGGATATTATCATCCTTATTCATCTCCAACCTTTGTATTGTCTTTATGTTAAAAGATGGCTATTAGGTTTTCATCACTCATAGGAATGAGGAAGGGCAAACTTAAGTTGGTGGTCTCCTTTTCTATTTGTCCCTTAGTGATCCTCAGTTTGCCCAGTGGCTTATACAGGTTATGTCTTTGCATATAGATAAGCTGTTTGTGGGCACTGGGGAAAATGCCTCACCAATTATTTTAGTTTATTTGACAATCTAGAGATATGACACACAACAAATTATTTGCTGACAAATAAAATTAAATAACCCATATAAATGATAAGTAATATATGTCTATAGCTCACAATACCCTGTTTCCCCGAAAATAAGACACCCCCGAAAATAAGACAATTGCAATTCAGAGTTTGGCTGCTTATGCTAATGTTTGTGATGAAATCACTACAGTATATTAATACAATTGTGTTTTGTTCAAAAATTTTGGAATTATTGTTCATAGAAAAAAAAATCCTCTAAAAATAAGTCTTAGCTCGTCTTTAGGAACAAAAATTAATATAAGACACTGTCTTATTTTTGGGGAAACAGGATACTAATTTGAGCAAATAGATAGCACTTAATGTAAATTAAATAATAATGGTAGTGACAGTCACAAAAGTTACATAAGCTCCAGCTTACAGTCACAGATGTATTATTTTTTTAACTATAGACACTGAGAAAAATTACCATATTTTTTGAACAATGAATTTACAGATTGTGGTCAACCCTTACAAATACCATGTAAGGGTAAGACTTGAGTCTATAGGGTAAGCCTCCATACCGGTGAGGGGTCGCCCTTGTCGGGGCGAGTGCTCTAACAATCTACACTGGTGTGGAGACCCCTAGTGACTCGTCAGAGTTAGTAGTTATTAATGCGCCATTTTTCATTGGCACTTATGTGTGTTTTTGATTTGTGTATTTAATGCTCAGCCGCATATTATTTTAAATTGTGAAGTAAAAGTTAAATTATATATTGCACACAATTATCATACGCACTCCATTTTTTGGCTTTTCTGTTTATGTGCGATGGAGTAATTACCTAATGCTCAACAAACTATTAGGGATAAGTTCCTTTTTTTCTATACAGCTGTGCTGATAGGTCATGGCAGGATTTTTGGCAACGGATTTAGAGTAGATCAATGGTTAACGGATGCTGAGGAAATATTTTCAGATAGGGAATACGTTTATAAAAAACATACCCCTTCCCTAAGTGTAGCATTCAAGGACCTGAACAAAGTCTATCGGGAACAAATCTCTGCTGGCTGGGAAATAAAAAGCTTGGAAAACTATATAAAAAACCAGATAGTTCCTAGGGGCCTAAGAATATCTCTAACCCCCCCCATTAAACATCAAGTCCGGGAGTTTGTTTTAGAATGGGAAAAGGAAGCGACCGCTAGTTCCTTGCGCGTCATGCAGCTTCTTCTAACCAAAGAAAGAGCGAGTCTAGAAGGCACTAATAATAAATTGAAAGAATTGATTACAACTGTACGGCCTTGAAAAAGAGACAAAATTTTTGTGACTAAAGAAAAACAGTTACAGAACTCAATAGAAAAATTTCAACAACATATCAAAGACCGTAAACATAAGCAATTTTATTAGAGATCTTGGTGATTTTAGAGAATACAAAGCATATATATTTTCGGGTTTTAAACACGATAGGAGAGATACTGATGTAATCTCCACAAGTGATACTGATATTTCAGACTCAGACTTAGAGGGAAGAAATAATAGACAGTCCCCTAATACATCAGGACAGAGAGGACGTGGGAAAGGCAATAAACGTAGAGGACAACAAAACCCTTTTTTTTAGCCCGTCAATACCATCGAGGGTACGTTCAACTCCGAAATAATTAAAACTGCACCAGAAAAAGGACCAACATCAAATAGTCCAACTTGTCTTCCATATCCTACGTGAACACGAAATGAATATCCAAAAGAAAGGACTTTCATTTGTCCCAACAGGAAAATTCAATCTATTCAATTGGATAAAGGATGTACACCTTTTTGGGCGAAAAATGCGTTGGCACAAATATCACGCCCTGAGAAACAGACTGAATGTCTGAACTGGGATAGGTGATGACATGTTAGAAGATGTCAGACTATTATATAGTCGGCAGATGACAACATACATAAGGGAAAAAGGGTCCTTTTACACAATTGTGCACAAAAAAATAAGAAAATGCCCCCATTAGGAGACATAATCTTGCATAGATGTTTTTGTTTCCCAGGTCACCAGAGATCTAAAAAATCGAAAATGAAGGGAACTCGAATTGCACCTCTAGGGAAAAACAGGCAATCATGAAAATTAGAACAAAATCAAAAAATAGTTATAAAACCCTCTGATAAGGGGGAACAATAGTTGTACGGGATCACACAGACTATAGGACATGTGTAAGAGACTTCTGTGTGACCGTACCTTGTTATGAAGTCCTTAGAAATGACCATCAAAAAGAGTACAAACGAGAATTACGGGAGATATTATCATCTGCTAAAACCAACGAATTGATTAGTGGCCCCGAATTTGAGTTCCAAATTCCCCAATTTCCACGAACAGGCGACATTTTATGGTCTCCCCAAAATACATAAGGGTGTAAACCCGTTGAAGGGGAGACCCATAGTGTCGGGTATAGGATGCCTCACACAAAATTGTGGGATATACCTAGATCAGGTCCTTAAACCTTTTGTAGAATCCCAAATCTCTTACACAAGGGAAACCATGGACTTCCTAGGAAAATTTGGGATGGTATAATGGTACCCAAAGACGCTTTTTGGGGAAGCATTGATGTGGAGTCACTCTATAACCTCTTTCCACATGAAAATGGGATCAAGGCAACTGAACATTTTCTTAGAGGGAGGGGTCAACTTTGATCTACATAATAAATTTGTGTTGGACCTCTTAACGTTTGTTTCTCACAAAGAATTTCTTTCTATTCAATGGGAAATTATATCATCAATTGAGAGGAACCGCCAGGCAATTCCTGCGCCCCAAGTTATGCTAAAACTATACTTGGGGTGGTGGGAGGATACAATAGCTTGGCAATGAACCCCTTTAAATACATTGAAAACATTGCATTCTATACAAATATATTGATGATACTTTATCCTGTGGAGTGGGAAAAAAGAGGAGTTCATAAGTTCATTTCAAAGTTTTAAAATCAAAACTGTATAGGGCTCAGGTTCACCTATGAATAGATCCCATCAAACTAGCCTTCCGGATGTGATAGGTAACAAAAGACATGATGGGAGACTGAAAACCTCCATCTATCGTAAGGAGACGGGATGTAATTCCCCTCCTGCATTGGAGTAGTAGCCACCCCTATCCTTTAAAGAAGGGGAAACCCACGAGGACAATTCTGGAATTGCGTCGTAATTGGTCCTCTAAAAATGAATTTGTTCATCAGGCAAAAGACATGTGTGAGAGATTCAGGGAAAAGAGGTACCGAGGCCGCCCCCGGACCCCCGGAAAAATGTCTTTTGGCTCCTAAAAAGAAAGAGAGATCCATTTGATTCAGGGATCATAAATTGGGTAGGAACTTTTGATGCAGCCTCTAATGAAGTCCGTAAGATACTAACTAAACACTGGGATATCCTCCTAATGATCCTGACATCAAAGATAAAATAGGTCTGATACCAGCCATCACATTTAGGAAGGGAAAAGAGTCCCCCAAGATCGTCTTGTGAAAAGCCATTACGTACCCCCTCAAAGTGACTCGATGTGGCTAAACAGACAGCCCAAAAATTGCTACAAATGTACGGATGC
Organism: Phyllomedusa bahiana; assembly: GCA_025379985.1. Lineage (NCBI taxonomy): Eukaryota > Metazoa > Chordata > Amphibia > Anura > Hylidae > Phyllomedusa > Phyllomedusa bahiana. Next base: position 8,555 of record JAODAL010019331.1, on the reverse strand, counting down.
ATAGGCTGTCCACATCAAAAAACTGGAAAAACTTTCAGGAGTAACTAAAACTGGACAGTCATTTATGATTAAACATTTTATAAAAATTTTCGTTCAAAAGGAGGTGTCTACCGCATTCGATTTCCAAGTGGACTGGATTATTGGGAAAGACCACTCGGGATTGAGAAGGAGAATAGGTGAACATCTATGTTTATATTCGTAACAAAAGAGACACTCCAAAATCCAGACATATCTGGAGTCAACATGGGGGTGTTTCTAAGGATCTCAAAATTATGGGGAAATTTATCTCCTCACACCTAATGAAAGGAAGGGCCCTTTGATATGGACTCCTCAGACGTGAAACCTTTTGGATCTATACCTAGGAACGCATACCCACAGGGACTCAATGAACACTAAATTTTAGTTGCTATTTTTAAGTGTGGTTAGCATATGTGGGGCTCTGATGTACCCATAGGGAAATTATCTTTTGAAATACCACAGCTTTATCAAGCAGCTTTATTTATATATATTTAATTGAGTCAAGTATGCTTCTATTTTCTTCTTCTTATTATTTCCCCTATACTAACTAACATATGTTACCTCTGAACTCTATTTTAACTACTTCCCCTGTACATTACTGCGTACCATTGTTCAATACTTACTATCTGGTCAATTTGATCACTCATGATTATTACCAGAGGATGCCAAACAAGATCTATCTTTATACTTGATTTCTGTCCATTGGGGTTGCGAGCTGAGAATTTTTGCCGTGCCCCATCTGAACGGCCGTTGTTCTTGTGCATATTATGTACTGAAATACTGCGCTAGAACCACTTTACTTGTCGTTTTTCACATTATACAGTGGACGGAAGTGGCCGTTCGGCACTCGGCAAGTGTGGGCAGAAGTGACGTTGTGCGCGAAATAGCGCGCGTCACACATACCAGCACTCAAGGGGGGAAGTTATTGCCCGGACTTCGCGCCCTAGGGCGAAGTGACGGAAACGAGCAAGCATGTGACCGGGTTGCCACGGTGACAGCTAGAGTACATCCGCCTTCCGTCACATTTAAAGGCTGCCTGTGCATTTAAACAAACGGCGGGGACTACCATAGCCCTTCCGGTGTCTTTTTGAGCCATAAAGCTCTATGACCTGCATTATATGCAATCTCTTTTGGGTTGGTAAGTACGGGCTTTCTTTCTCTGATGATATATGTCTGTGCGCTGTGGGGTTTGGGGGCTGCATGTGTTGGGGAAATAATTGACAGTTTGTATTATAAACATCACTTCTGTTTTTAATACACATGACATGGGTTGCATTACCCCAGCAGCGGTTTTGATATATATTAACCTGCCTATGGAATTTTTCATTTTATAGACTCTAATATGGGACAGGATAAATTGGGGTAATCTATCCGTTCATGCCCTCAGTTCTGAATTTTTTGATCCCAATTTTAGATATATACATCACTTCATTGGGTTTCCCCGAAGAGACTGTGGTGGGTCGAAACATGTTGGGACATTGTTTATTACCACGTAAGGGTAAGAACTGAGTCTTAGGTAAGCCTCCATACCGGTGAGGGGTCGCCCTTGTCGGGGCGGAGTGCTCTAACAATCTACACTGGTGTGGAGACCCCTATGACTCGTCAGAGTTAGAATTATTAATGCGCCATTTTTCATTGGACTTATGTGTGTTTTTGATTTTGTATTTAAAGCTCAGCCGCATATTATTTTAAATGGGGAAGTAAAAGTTAAATTTTTTATTGCACACAATTATCAAAACGCACTCCATTTTTTGGCTTTTCTGTTTATGTGCGATGGAGTAATTACCTAATGCTCAACAAACTATTAGGGATAAGTTCCTTTTTTTCAACCCTTACAAATATAATGAGTAGTGCTGGTAAAGCTTTTGCCACCTGAGACTGTCTGAGTTTACCCACTCTTTTTTTTCACAGACCACATCATTACTTTGCAGGTCACACCTTTCTTTTACAAGACCCAAATACTTTTTATGGGGAATCAAGTGAGTTTTTGTTGTTGTTCTTTTAGGGACTAGACTATGCGATTGCTTGATCACTTTTTACAACACATAGTAATACATTAATACATTGCTGTATTGCTATGTATTTTGCCAGAGTGTTATGAATGGCTGCCATTTCATCTTCTCCAGCTAGCTAGATCAGATGAGGCTGCTGCTATGCACCTACCTCAAACAACTCTCTAGACTATCAGCTGACCAGGGACACATGTGAGCTTGATTATGTTGGAGTGATTGAGTGTTAGAACTCTATAAGACAGACTTTGACTTTGTAGCTGGACACAGAATATATTGGTAGCTGAGAGATTTTGTCTTGTGAGCTTGTTGCTTTCTTTCTTGCTTGGGTTAGTTATCTGTTTCCAGTTATTAGAGCCCTTTTTGTCTTAGTTCTCTGTTGCTTCTATTTCACTTTGTGTCATTCTTGCACTGTATTCTATTTCTGAGTTCTGTTTGGTATTTTTGAGCTGTTTGGGTAGGATCAGCATAGTGAGGGATGTTGTCATGGATAGGATAGGACCAGGATTGTCTTGTGTTTGGGCAGCTTCAGGGACAGTTTAGGGAACAAGTTAGGGAAAGTTAATTGTTAAGGTCAGTTGAGTGTCTTGCATCTTGAGTCAAGTCATTTATCCTTCCAAATCTATCTGTGCCCTTGCTGTCTATTGGTAAGTCCCTACATTTATTTTTTGATACACAGTTCATACTACTTATATGTGACTGCTGGTAAGCTTCATTTCTGTTATAAGTCATTACACAGTTACAGGCAGTCTATTAGACTTTGTCTTCAACATAGCCTTATAGGCTCCTGTACATGGCAGATATCAGCACCCCATGATTGCACTGTGAGGGTGGTCCTCCCTTTGTCAACCACCAAGATGTCGCACATGCTATTAACTATGACATCAAGGAGATTAAATGGCAGCGATCAATGGTATGTCTCAAGACCTAAACCCTATTGAGCATCTATTAGGTATCCTCAAATGGAATGTGGAGGAGCACAAGGTCTCTAACAACCACCAGGTCAGTGATATCATCATGGAGGATTCTAATGGCTGTAACCTCTGAAGCTCTAGTGACCTCCATTTCCAAGAGAGTTAAGGCAGTACTGGAAAATAATGGTGGCCACACAAAATATTGAAACTTTGAGCACAATTTGTCCATTTTCACTTCAGGTTGTACCCACTTTTGTTGCCAACAGTTTAGACGCTGATGGCTGTGTGTATAGCTATTTTGAGGGTATACAAAATTTACACTGTCAATCAAGCTGTACACTGACTACTTTACATTGTATCAAATTGTCATATCTTCTTCATTGTCCCATAAAAAGATATAATACAATATTTACAAAAATGTGAGTGGTGTACTCACTTTTGTGAGATACTGTATACATTACATCCAGCTCTGTCTTTGGATGGTGTAGGTACAGCCTCTAAATCTGCAGTTTCTGAGGGCTACACATGTACAATGCCCAGGAGACTTGGAGGATCTGCGAGAGATAACAAGTGGGCCATGCAGAGAGATCATGCAGATCACGCAGAGAGATCTACAGTATTTAACAAAAGTGTTTTTCCTGACCTTTCCTCTCAGCACAACATATCCCTAGATTAATGGAGCTAAAAACATTTGTGATAAACTTGGGAGATATTTAAGCTAAACATGTCAATATATGGCCACATAATGAAAGAGATGTCTACTTCGGCTGATCGAGAGTTTTGCTAATATATTGCAATAATGTATTGAACTTCTGTTATGAGAAACTAAATTCAACAAAATTTGTAAAAAGTTTGATAAAAAATTTCCTTTTACATTACACTTGCAATTTGACAAAAATAGCACAAATAATGCACTTTTGTAGAAAATAGCACAACAAATTTGGTGCTGGTACTTAGAGTAGAAGATACTCCCTCCTACCTTCTCCAACTGTAGCATAATTAATGTGGTGAAAATATAGTATAAACATTTTTTGCTTACAAGATGACATGAATGCAAATGTTTTGTACCAAAAATTAACATACAAAATGCATTACAGTATATCCTAACGCCATTGTGACTGTTACAGAGCACTATAAAATGCCTATTATGCCATTTTTCCAGTGAATTTCTGTTCATGAATGTGCTCCAATGTGTCAACATAATTGTGTATCTGCATCTAATATAACTTACAGATGGCTAATCCAACATTCAGGGTGATGTCTGTCATTAGCGGTTTCTCCTTTTTGGGATTTCACAGTCTTTAAACTTGGTGTACCCTTATAGATAGAAACTGTGCTTGAAGGCTTGGTGTGAAGACTGAGGTACACAGTGTCATGTTTTACAGTTGTGATCAATGTATACGTATGCATGAATTCATCAGAGGAATGATCTTTTCTTTGTTAATTGTTCAAAAAATTATAAATAGTGTTCTTATAATTTATTTCAACACAAATTTATTTTATGTTGTCAAAGGGGTTTACAAATACTGACTAAGGGGCCGTTTACACGGCAGTGGACAAATACCAGCCGGTTTGCCAGCCGGTATTTGTCCGGTTTTGCGGCCATCCCCACGGCCGCGGAGGAGGGGGGGGGGCGGCTTTTCCCCCTCCCATTGAGATGCACATGTTCCGTCCGGAAACCGGACAGAAGATTTGCATGTTCAATGTTTTGTCGCCGGGGGGACTGCTGCACGGGTTTTCCATAGAGCACAATTGTGTTCATTTTCGGCCGGTTTTTCAGGCGGTCTGAAAAACCGCAAACCGGATGACAAACCGGCCAAAAACCCGTGCAGTGGGGACATGCCCTAATGATTGCTGGTTAAATGTAACTTAATTTCCCATATGCTTCCACTATATTAGATCCCTCATTTTAGATCCATCATTGCCAGTAAATTCTATGACAATAGTCAGCATCAGTTCAGGAAACTAAGTTTCATCTACAAAATGGCAATTACAGAAGCATCACATGACTCCATTGCCTATAGTAATGTAGGTTCCCGAGAGGTTATGTGTTAGTAATGTAGATTCCCGAAAGGTTATGCATCACATGACTGCATTGTCCATAGTAATGTAGATTCCCGAGAGGTTATGTGATGCCCATAAGCAGTGCTTAATCTCTGACCCGGAGGGTACATCTTAGCAGTGATAGAATAATGGGCCCCTCATCAAGTGTACAGACATAGGAGCAGAAAATGGACTTGCCTTCCTTAGGAACTTGGACAACCATGACAACCAAATGCTTCTACTTGGCCAATCGGGTGCCCATTGGGTGGTGAAGCTAGGGTCAATTAAATGGCTATGATTGTGACTTGTAATCCTGATCTCGGCTACTAATGGGTTTGGGATTTGGATGTAATTGACAGCGAGCAACTACAGGTAGGGAGGGACTAAGCGTCATGCCTTCTTAACTATATATGTTATGGAGGAAAACGGGGTTAGAGCTTTCTCTTCCCACCATTGAACACACTCCCTACACTTACACTCACCGGCCACTTTAATAGGTACACCTGTCCAACTGCTCGTTAACACTTAATTTCTAATCAGCCAATCACATGGCGGCAACTCAGTGCATTTAGGCATGTAGACATGGTCAAGACAATCTCCTGCAGTTCAAACCGAGCATCAGTATGGGGAAGAAAGGTGATTTGAGTGCCTTTGAACGTGGCATGGTTGTTGGTGCCAGAAGGGCTGGTCTGAGTATTTCAGAAACTGCTGATCTCCTGGGATTTTCACACGCACAACCATCTCTAGGGTTTACAGAGAATGGTCCGAAAAAGAAAAAACATCCAGTGAGCGGCAGTCCTGTGGGCGGAAATGCCTTGTTGATGCCAGAGGTCAAAGGAGAATGGGCAGACTGGTTCGAGCTGATAGAAAGGCAACAGTGACTCAAATAGCCACCCGTTACAACCAAGGTAGGCAGAAAGCATCTCTGAACGCACAGTACGCGAACTTTGAGGCAGATGGCTACAGCAGCAGAAAACCACACACGGGTGCCACTCCTTTCAGCTAAGAACAGGAAACTGAGGCTCCAATTTGCCCAAGCTCATCGAAATTGGACAGTAGAAGATTGGAAAAACGTTGCCTGGTCTGATGAGTCTCGATTTCTGCTGCGACATTCGATGGTAGGGTCAGAGTTTGGCGTCAACAACATGAAAGCATGGATCCATCCTGCCTTGTAATCAACGGTTCAGGCTGGTGGTGGTGGTGTCATGGTGTGGGAATATTTTCTTGCACTCTTTGGGCCCCTTGGTACCAATTGAGCATCGTTGCAACACCTTGTGGAATCTATGCCACGAAGAATTGAGGCAGTTCTGAAGGCAAAAGGGGGTCCAACCCGTTACTAGCATGGTGTACCTAATAAAGTGGCCGGTGAGTGTATGTCCTGGAGTAACAATACTTTAGTCACTGCAGCCAATAGAAATGACTTTCGTCTCTGCTTGTGAGAGAAAGGCTAGACCCTCTGTTACCTAAGGGGAACGCCGGCTGATTCTGTGCAGAGTAGTGTTGAGCGATTGCGTTGGCTATCGAGATCGATCGATAGTCGATAGTCGGCCGCTATCGATAAGGTTTTTCGATAGTGAGCATCGATTATGCGCGATGACCATTAAAGTTTATGGGAGAGCAACAACACCTTCATTATTACACCCAAACAAGGCTGGAGAAGCTGAAATTAACATCCACAACAGTCAAATGGATACATGCTACATCTTAGGCAACACACTTAGGTTATAAAAGTCACAGAAAAAAAGTCACAGACCATTTACTATCCCTGTCTTGTACCACAGCCTGACCCTTAAACCTGCATCACCCACAAATTAAAAAGTGCCAGAAGGCAGTATGATTTGAACCATCATGTTACTTGAACTGGACATTGAATATCCCTGTCCTGAAACGCAGCATGAGCCCCAAACCTGCATGACCCCCACATTTAAAAAGTGCCGGAAAAAGGAGTCTTTCAACCACCATTTTAGTTTCACTGGACATTGACTATACCTGTCCTGGGCCACAGCATGAGCCCCAAACCTGCATGACCCCCACATTTAAAAAGTGCCGGAAAAAGGAGTCTTTCAACCACCATTTTTAGTTTCACTGGACATTGACTATACCTGTCATGGGCCACAAACATGAGCCCCAAACCTGCAGACCCCCCCCATTTAAAAAGTGCCGGAAAAAGGGGTCTTTTAACCACCATTTTTTGTTTTTTACTGGACATTGACTATACCTGCCTGGCCACAGCATGAGCCCCAAAACCCTGCATGACCCCCACATTTAAAAAGTGCCGGAAAAAGAGTCTTTCAACCACCCTTTTAGTTTCACGGACATTACAACCTGTCATGGGCCCCCCACACCCATACCCCAAACCTCAGCCCCCCCACCCTTTAAAAGTCCCGGAAAAAGGAGTCTTTCAACCACCATTTTAGTTTCACTGGAAAATTGACAACCCTTTCCTGGCCACAGCATGACCCCCAAACCTCAACCCCCACTTTTAAAAATGCCAAAAAAAGGAGTCTTTCAACCACCTTTTTAGTTAACTGGACATGACTATACCTGCCCTGGGCCACACATGACCCCAAACCTGCTACCCCCACATTTAAAAATGCCGGAAAAAGGATTTTTCACCACCATTTTTTTTTTAAACTGGAAAAAGACTATACCTGTCCTGGGCCACAGCAGACCCCAAACCTGCATGCCCCCCCACTTTTAAAAAAAGTCCCGGGAAAAAAGGAACTTTCAACCACCATTTAGTTTCACTGGACATTGACTAACCTGTCCGGGGCCCCAGCATGAGCCCCAAACCGCAGACCCCCACAAAAAAATCCCCGGAAAAAGGGATTTTTCAACCACCTTTTTATTTCACGGACATTGACTATCCCTGTCCGGGGCCACAGCATGACCCGGGGCCGGATTCAGGGGTTGCGGTGAAAGCCCCGGGCGGCGTCCCACAATTAACCCGCAGAAAATCCCGATGACCAGCAACGAAAACTGTCGGCTAAGCAGAGTGGGGAAGCGGAAGGTAGAACTCCACCCTTTCCTCTTACACAGTCAATTTTACCTGGTACGCTTGCCCCTCCATATATTTGGGCCCCAATTAAACTTCATTTGGGAAAACTGGGTTTAAACGCTCCTTTTTTACACCCGGGGCCCTTTTAAACTTGGCATTTTTTTTTCTCTTTTATCAACGGCGGAGAAATGGTCCGAAAACTTTGTTCTCTGCCCGTGCCCATACTCCATGTCCTCTAATAACCTACATTTTGTAAATTTTTTCCCTACCTCCCTTCACAATTCAGAGATTTTTTTAACACTTTTTTGTACATGCAAGTTTTTATACTTTAATTCTAAAAAAACACATTTTTTAAAATAGAGGGAACCCACCATGTCTTTTTTTCCTTTTTTTCATTTAAATTAAAGGGTTGCTCAATACGGGGATTGATACTATTTTTAAAGATTTTTGAAAAAAACAAGTCATTTTGCAATATTTTCCATTAACATGTCCTACCTATTCCTGTTTCTGACACACCACACCCTTACCACCTTGACAATTGTAAGAAAATGCTGTTAAACAAAAAATTTTTTA